>RJWH01004059.1:101930-123318 GCA_004363575.1 Solenodon paradoxus | reverse complement strand
GTCTGCTGGGGTGTATTCAAGTGAGCTGAGGCATGTGTCCCGCCGCCTGGACCGGCTGGCATGGACAGAGTTTCAGCATCTGTCTGTGTGGGGCTGCATCTCAGCCCCACTGCCTTGTCGGGGTAAGGGGGCCGGGGGGTGCAGGGGAGGGGGCCCGGAAAGCAGTTCTCCTGTGGAACCAGGGAGGGCTGAGCCCTGTCCCCAGCTTGCACCAGCTTTCCCCTGGCCGTGGGTGTCCCAGCAGCCCTCAGAGCTAACATGCTAATGTGCTTCATATTTGTGTGGGGGAGACTGCAGAATAGAAATATATTTAAAAAGAGAACAGAATTTTTCCTCCAGCTGAGACACATGACGTGGCCTCAGGTGCGGGGTGCACACAGCACGGTGACAGTGGTCCATGTGGCTGCAGGGCCTCAAGGAGAACTGACACCCTGGCCAGGTCATTCCTCCTGAGGGGGGATGTTTGGGGGCCAGTGGCCGCCAGGTGGGGGCTCCCTGCGGAGGCAGCCTTGGGCCAGTGGGGGATCTGACTCCACCGGCCAGTGTCTGACCAACCAGCCTCCTGGCGACGCTTTGATGGTGTCCCAGACAATCGACATCACCGGCAAGGCCAAGAGCCGCTTCTTTCCGGATGGAGTGGCTGCTCCTGCTTTGGAAATCCTCGGCGCTAGCCACGGGACCAGAAAAATAAAACTGCCCTGCTCGGAAAAAAGGGAGGCCCAGAAATCTTGCAGAAGGTCCCCCTCGGAGAGGAAGACTAGATTCTGTGAAGTTGGAATCCCAGCTGCTTGTTACATCTGACGATGACGTTTGGGAAGGCCAGATGGTGGGACATGAGGGGGTGCGCTGGCTCCACGTTTTTGTTTTGTATTTGAGGAGTATGTATTTAAATCAGAAGCTGAGTGGATCATTTCTCCTGCAGCTGGCAGTGTGATTCCTGCCATGCTTGGCAAAGAGGTGTCTCTGGTGCTGGACCCCAGGGATCGGTGCTGCTTTCTCTTTGCAGGTTGCTGATTTTTGTTTTGTGTCTGCTTCTGCTGCTGCAGAAGACCCCAGCATGCAGGGCTGAACCCCAGCCCGCCCTCCTGCTTTGTTTCAGTTTTGGCTCCTTCGGTAACTGGACTCTGATACCAATGTGAATGGATGGAAACTTAACCCTTTTCTTGACAATTGTAAAAGCTCTGAAATTATCATCAGCCTTGATGGTTTCTTTTTATTTTTGTATTTTTATTTTTATTTCATGTGTGGTTTTGTGTCTTGAAAAAGGAGGGGAAATATTTCTGCAGTATCCAGAATGTGGAAAAAAATGTATCACGGTATTTTGAGATTGACAAGTTTCATCATCCCGGGCGTGTTCCCCCTAATCCCTTCTACACGAAAGTGGTGCGTGGGAGGGAGTCAGTGTCCCCTTGTGACTTAACACTTTTGCCCTGTTCTGTGTGCTTTGTTAGCTGTGCTTTAAGCCCATGCTTCTAGGAAACTGGCTTGTTGTCACCACGTTGGAGACTGAATTGTCCGTTCAGGTAAGGGTGAGTCTAGAACCCCACGCCCAGTGCTCTCACCACACTGCCGACCACCTCCCCCAAGTAAGGATGAGCCCAGAGGACTCTGCCCAGTGGCCAGAGGCACATTCCACCTTCGCGCTTCAGGCTCCTTTCCACCAGGGGAGGATTAGAACTTCCTGCGGCACGTGGAACTGACGTGGGCTTGCAAACTCGAAGGATTCCTCACGGTGGAGGTATCTACGCACAAAACCCAGAAGCACTTCAGTACGTATTGAG
The DNA here is from genome assembly GCA_004363575.1 of Solenodon paradoxus. NCBI lineage: Eukaryota > Metazoa > Chordata > Mammalia > Eulipotyphla > Solenodontidae > Solenodon > Solenodon paradoxus. The sequence goes on along the minus strand of RJWH01004059.1, from coordinate 121,537 downwards.
GACTCAACGACAGCTGTGAGAGTCATCAGAAGAACGGCCTGCATTCAGGCCACAGATAGCGAAGGGTTCCCAGTCTGTGCCATCCCTGTGTGGGGTGCTGGGGTACCCGGGTGCTGGCCTGCTGGGGTTTTATGCTGTTGGGGGCGGTGGTCACTTCCCAAGCAGACAAGCTGTGATTTCCAACGTGGTGGGGGCTGAGATGCAATCTGAGTCTCCCGGGAAGACAGAGGGTCTAAGTTTCTGTGAGGTGGGCGATTAAGTGCTCTCTCCAGAGTCTCCAAAGCAGAGCTTGGCAGACAGGCCCTGAGCCCATCTGACCCACTGCCGGTTTTGTCAATAAACTTTGATCAGAGCACAGGGCTACCATTCATTTCTTCCTTGTCTTGGCCTTCTGAGAACAGAGTGAGGAGTTGCAATGGAGAGGGTAGGGACCGCAAAAGGGAAAATATTTACTGTTTAATTCTTCACGGATAAAGCTTGTGGACCCCTAGTCTAAACGAGAAATGGAGGCTGTTGCTAATTAGGAATGGAGCCAAGGTTTACACCTGTTTGCCTAATGCCTCATTCCCTTTCTCCATGGTCTCAGCCCTGTTAGGTCCCCTGTGATGGAGGATGTCAGGATGTGCCCCCTGCCCCCTAAGGCTCAGGTGGCTAAGGCATAGGCTGTGAAAGCTGTGGACCTGGGTTTGAGACCTGCGGCAGGGACGGGAGGGCTGGGTATGGAAGAGCCTGGGTGTGGTGCCTGATGCCTAGGAGCCCCCTCCTTGATGGTGCAGTCTGCATGTGCACGGAACAGTTTAGAACAGTCTACAGGACCTCAGTAAGTGCTGAATTCTGTGTACTGACTGGACCAAGAGGGAAGGTGGCTGCAACCTCCGAGGGCTTCCTGGAGGAGGTGGAGTTTCAAGGCGCTTGGGATTTGACCAGGCCGAGCCAAGGCATGGAGACAGGCAGGTAAGGAGGCAGCAAGAAGACCACCCTCATCAGACCACAGAGGAGACTGCCTGTTTTTCTGGACAGCCGGCTCTCTCCCGCCCTCCACCCAGCACTGGCCAAGCCTCGATAGAGTGCCAGTCCTGAGCGAGGTTGAGTCACAAGCAGAGCAGTGTCCGTCCTGAGGCATGTGAATTAGGCTGATCTGATACTCAGTGGCTAGTGGAGGGCAAGGGGCCTCCCAAAATAGTGGGCTTGGGCAGAGGGGCCTGTGAAGGCCTCTGGTGGTAGATCACTGGAGCCATGTGGTTTGGGGTCTGAGGAGATGGGTGGGGGAGAGTCTTTCTGGAAGTGGGCACAACTCGGAGCAGGGACAGCAGTGGGTGAAGCAGCAAGGACAAGATTTGACAGGGCAGAGCCTGGGAGTGACGGAAGGCAGCCTTTGGGGGCTCACAGTCCGACACCGAGTCAGGCTCATGGCACCATTTTAACGTCAGTTTGCAGAACCCTCCCGTCCCCTCCCGTCCCCTCCTGAATGTGCGAGGCGGCCAAGGCCCTGCTGCCAGGGTGACACTCGTGTCCACAGTCAACCGCAGAGGGGCCTTTGGGGGTCATCTCTTGTCAGCATCTGCTTGGTACCCTCTCCAGCTGCTATCACAGGAGAGAAAAACATCTCACTTAAAGCCTCTGTAGAGAGTTTTCTGTTTTGGAAAAAGTTTTAAAGAACAGTGATTTGTGGCTGGTTGTCAAGTTTATCAAAGTGATTTTTCCAGATGCTGTAAGTCTTGGGCAGCAGACACGTCAAGACTCCCCTCCTAACCCTCACTGCCCCCTCTCCCTGCCCTGCTCCAAGTCCCTGTCCAGCTTTATGCTCCCACCCTTCCCCATCCCCATGGGACCTGGCCAGGCATCGTGTGACATCTTACAGCTCTTTAACACCCTGTCCCTGCCACAACTCTGGGAAGAAGGCAGGGACTGTGCTTCCCATTTTGCAAGGAACTAGGTCAGAGGTCAAGCTGCTTTCCTAAGACCACGCAGCATCCATAAGGGCAGAGTGGACGAACAGAAGTTTCCTGAACCCAGGAACTTTCATTTATATCTGGTTCTGCCTACACTTGGGTGTAGCTGTCCTCCCTGGACACGACAGCGTGTTGGTATCACAGTCGGGTAAGGTCCAACTCATGCCCTCATGACCAGTGATCAAGTTATCCCAATGCCACTTCTTCCAGGCAGCCTTTTTGGGTTGCTCCTGGCTTTCTTAGGTCTCAGAGATTTAGTCCTGATCTCTTGGGGGTTCTAAGAATTTATTAAGAGCCTTGGATGTGCTTAGACTTCACACAGGCCCATGCTGGCATGATGTCCCTCTCCCCAAGTAAGTCCAGCTTCATAATGACTAATGACCATGAGATTCCTAACACTTTGAGAGGGCAGGCCTGTCCCAAATGACCTGTTGCCCCCACCCCCCCACCCCCACTCCCCTACCCCGCCACCTCTGTACGGATTTCCAGAGCATTCGCACAGACTCATCCCTTTTCTTCTCAGGAGCTATTATCTCTGGCAAATGGCAAACCTGAGAGGAGTTTCATGAATTCCCTGGCAGGGATTTATTTTTAAGCTGTTGGCCTCATGGAATGGGACACAGGTCAGTTTTGCTCACAAAGACAGCGCTTGCAGTCTGCCAGAGCTTTAAGCTCACAACCTCTCACTGGGGCCAGTGTCCCTGCCCCCATCACACGGGGGAGGGGCTGTGAGGGAGAATAGGATGGGGGGGGGGGGCGGGGTCCTGGGGCCTCCCTGGAAGGATGAGGTGGAGGTGGGGCTGCAGCAGGCTGGTCAGCTGAGCTGTCTGACCTTTCTTCTGGGGTCCAAGAACAGCTCCTGGACTGTTGGTCACAGCTTGGGCTTCCAGGCCCAGGGAAAGTGCTTTTCCCGGTGGAGGGAGCCATCACCACCTCTCTGAGCTCTGGGTGGGGGTGGGGGTGGGGGTGGGGGGGCGGGGACTGCCACTCTGAGTCAAGCTGGAGGGCAGGAAGGTTTTCCTCCAGCTGCTGCTCGCCTGGGGCTGAGAGAGGGCCAGGAACAGGCGAGTAGGGGAGGAGAGCATCTTCAGGTGTGCCCCTGCCCCAGCCTGGTGGCGTCAGCCCACACACCGGCTCCTTCTCTGTCACTGATGATGATTCAAAGGCCTGGCATGAGGGCTGCGCACTGGGTAGAAGGCATGGGACCAGAAGAGAGAACGAGATTCACCATCAGAAAGTTCATCCTCTGCTGCTGTCTGGCTCGGGGAACCATGGTTTTCTCACTTAACCTGTGGCCTCAGTTTCCCTGTCTGTCAGGGACAGTCATCAGTCCTCCCTTAAGCCCCTGCCAGAGTTGTCAAGAGGCTCAGACAACCTGAGGGGGTCACAGGTGGACAGCACGCGAACCTGGCCGTCTGAGAACTCTGGATTCTTCCGGTCTGACCTTCTTTACCTGCATTTTCTGGCCTTTCTCGCATGCAGGTTGCTTCAGAAGACGGGGAAGCATCTGTTCTCACCTAGCCTGGTCCTGGTCTGGCCTGAGACCCATGGCCCTGCCATGTGTGATGTAGCTCTTTGCAGTGCAAGCAGAGCTGGCCGCTTCCAGGAATGCCTTGGTGGGCATTTCGCTGTACTTCAGGGAAGCATAGGGCCTCCAGCAGCAATGACCCTCTTTTTCCTTTTTCTGTAGCAGTTGAATTCTGTTTCCCCAAAAGATTTATCTAAGTCTGACACCCGGAACCTGTGAACGTGACTGTGTTTGGAAGAAGGGTCTTTGTGGATAGACTCCTGTTAAAGACTTTGAGATGAGCTCATCCTGGCTGTAGGCTGGACATAAAATCTAGTGACTGGGGTCTTCCAAGAGAAAACGGAGAAGGGAGAAGGACACCAGAACAGAAGGCTCTTTGGAGCAGGAGGCAGATTGCAGTGATGAGCCCACAAGCCAAGGAGTGACTGTGACCAGCTTAAGCACACAGGTGAGGAAGCTCTCCGCCAGCGCTTTCAGAGAACAGCAGCCCTGCCAGCACTTGGATTTGTATGTCTGGCCTCCCTAACTGCTAGAAAACAGATTCCTGTTGTTTTCAGTCACCAAGTTTGCAGTAATTTATTGGACCAGCTCTAGGAAACTAAAGTGCCTGCTTTCCCAGACACACTGTCCCCAAATCTGATGCGGTCTATGATTTTTATAATGACCCTGGGCTAAGACAAGCGGGACATGTTTTCCCCCCATCTGGGGCATTTCCACATTTCACTGCAGGTTCCATATCAATGCAGCAAGGAAAACTGTGATCACTCTTATGAAATTAGGGAATTTTCATTATTTTCCTCCTGGAAACAGGACAGAATGACGTTTAGAGGAAAAACATCAAACATCCTTGGCAGCTTAGGCAGCTGAGTGTGTGACGGCCAAGAGGGGAGAAGGAAGGCCAGCTTCCAGGCAGACTGGGCAGCGCTGCCCCAGACACGCCTCATGATTTCCGTCCTCTGTGCAGCCTTCCACGCTGTTCCCTCGGTGAGGTCCCTCTGTCCCCTGAGGGGCTGCCTTTGGAAGTCTTGCCAGACTTCCTGCCGCTGCTCAGGAGGAAACAAGGTGAGCGGGGTCATAGACACAGGCCTCCCTTGTGGTCAGAGGCTCGCAGTTCTAGTCCCATGTATTTAAGTGCGGATAAGACCCCATCTCTGGACCTCAGTTTCCCCTTCTGTAAAATCATTTCAGTTCAACAAGCGTATGAAATATCTACTATACGTCAGGGATTGAAGAGCATGCAAACCAGTCAGAGTTATCCTGATTTTAGGATGTAGGCGGGATCCACAGAATAAACGGAATGTCCACTGAGAGAATATCTTATGAGGACAAATGCCGAAGAATCAGCACTTCTCTGGCGGTGCCGGGGTTGTTAAATCAGCTTCCATTTACCAGGTTGGGTTGGAGCTTCCAGAGTGTGTGCTGCCCTTGCTTGGAGAGCAGAGTCAGCATCCTGCTGCTGTTGTTTTCGCTCAGGCTCTGCCAGGTCTGCTTGTGACCTTGGACGAGACTCACCCTTGTGAATATCAGGTTCTTCCTTTGGAAAGAAGGATGGATGAGATAACTCTCCCAGTGTCTACAAAGAACGAATCCTCAAGATTCAACGAATCCTGCTGTCACGAAGACCTTTGTGTATAATGTTGCTTGCTGGTATGATCACACCTATCTGTTAAGCTAAGATTAGGGATTAAACTATTAGGAGGGGCGGGGGTGCTGTTACAGCTTCTTGTGGCTGCTGTAACAAGTTAAAACCACACATGCATTCTCCCATGGTTCTGGAGGGCAGAGCTCAAAGTCGAGGTGGCAGCAGAGACATGCTCTGCTGAGGGCCCTGGGAAAGTCTGGTTTTCGTCTTCCAGCTCCCAGGCACCAGCTTTCCTTGGCTTGTGGCCGCTTCACCCCAGTCACCATCTGTCTCTCCCCGCCCCGTGTGTCCCTGTGAATCCAATCTCCCTCTGCCTTTCTCTAACAAGGACATTTGGCGTTGAATTTAGGGTTCATCCTACATTCGGATGCTCTCATCACAAAATCCTTAATTGTATCTGCAAAGATCCTGTTTCCAAGTAAGGCCGCATTCATGGGTTCCTGGGGTGAGGATGTGGACATGTCAGGAGCCCACTTCAGGAAGGAAGGGAGGGAGAAGGAATGGCCGTGAGCCCTCTCTCTGCAGAGTATGAAGTACTCTTCTGTGCCATCTTCCAAGGTCCTGGCAGGGCTCCCTTTGGCTCTCACCCTTGGTTCATGCTGAAGGTCACTTGCATCACCTGTGATGCCCCAAGGCTTGAGTGCCACCCCTGGGCACCCACGGGGCAGGCTGCAAGTGCCTCAGGCAGGGACCCCCTGATGTCAGCTTCGGCTCCCTTAACAAAAGGTCACTGATGAGGGGTGGAGGGGCGGGTGTGGTTAGACCACCGGATTTATTTTCTCACAGTTCAAGTTGCTTTTCTCCAGGTCAAGCTGCGGGGCATTCTGCTTTCCTGGCTTGCAGAGGACAGCCATCTCTCCCTGTCCTCAGGCGGCTCCCCCTGTGTGCAGGCATTCCAGCTGACTCTCTTCTCATAAGGACACTAATCCAATCAGATGGGGCCCCACCCTCCAGCATCCGTGACTATCTCCTTAGTGGCCCTGCCTGCCTCTCCAAACACAGACACATTGGGGCTTCTGGCTTCACTGTGTGAATGTTTTTTAAAGGAAGAGCGCAGACAGCAATGAAGCCAGTAGTAGGCAGGCAGGAGGAAGAGAAGTTTTATTTTTATTTAGTTTTCACCCTGGTTATTCCCCACCCCTCTCCCCAAACCTGGGCCTGAAACCCAAGTGGATGTGATCTGCGCTTCTTTGGAAGTGATTAACCCAACTGCTGCTCTACCAGGGTGGGCCCTCACCATCTGAATTTAGGGGGTTATCATTTTGTCGTTAACACCCCATGGATTGCCCTCAGCGGTGGAATGCACATTCTGACATCTGGCCTAGGAGGTGTTGAATTTCTTAGGTGATATGGGATGACCCCAGTTTTATTAGAGTCTCCCAAGGCCTCGGTTGACAGTGCTGCCAGTCACAGCCACCACGTTTGGACACTGAATGCAACACAGGGACCGTGCTGGATTTGGAGATGTGATACACCCAGGCTGCACTTCACCCTCCCCTGTGAGTGGGGAAACCGTTCCATCTGATCGGTGCAGAGTCGAAGGCCAAGAGGGCATCTCCCACCTGGGCGTGTTGGTCGTGGTATCGTCAAGTCCCTTCTCTGGTCCCGGGGCTGTGTCCCCTCCCCTCATTTCTCACCTCTGCTGGTGCAGAGGACAAACCTTGACCCCTACGTTTCCTTTGACAGCAAAAAACGAAGCTACCTTTCCTCACTCCCTCAACAGCTCACATTCTCTTTGGACATTACTGGCCTGGCCCCTAAACAAATCATTGTCGTCTTTTTAGGAATCCAAAGCCAGCTCCGCAGGGATGTTCAATGCTGGGGAAAACCTTCCCGCACTTAGCAATGGCTTCCAGGATGCCCAGAGCCCAGGCCTTCCAAGTAGAGGGGTCATTTGGATATGGTAGCATCTTCACAGGGTGGGGCCCCCCCAGCTGGCCAGGAAGGGTGGGCGTGTCTCTGCCAGGAATGGGGCCTGGCCTTGGGGTGCTGCTTCTTTCCATTATGCATTCTCCTGTCCTGGGAAACCTGAAGGCCTTTGCCTTTTCCGAAGAGAGGCCTGTTTTCAGAACCGAGCTGCAGACCGGGCCAGGTCCCCAGGAGCGTGGGTGGCGGGCCCCATCGCCTGCTCTCTGGCTTGCGTGTGCTCGTACTGACTCCTCCTTGGACGTCAGCGCTTTTCGGTCATTTGAACCCCATTCAGTTGAGCAGTTGGGGCTGTCTCTATTTTTACTGCCCTTCAGGGTTGGTCTGCATTTGGTCCAAATTAGGTGACTGCCGACAGCAGGCAGTAAAAGCTTGAGCAGGCCGGCTGGGGCGGGCCGTGGGAAGAGCCCCGTTCTGGGGCTGGAGCGAGGCCATTGGCCTCGACTTGCCTCCCAAGGCCTTGGAGCCTGTGACACCCAGTCATTGAATCTCCCAGAGATGCGGCTGCCTAAGTACAAGAGCTAATAACTCACGCCCTTTGTTCTCTCCAGGGCAAATTACAGCAGTCTTGGAAGGCTAAAGCAACGCTCCTCTCCACGCCACTCCTTTTCCCTCTGAGAGGGAGGGTTGAGAGGATGCTGCAAATGAACTGGATGTGAAATGTAGACTGTGATGTTGGTAGCAGGCCATCTTTTTGCCTGTGGAATATTACGTCTTCAGATGCTCTTCTTTTTTTTTCCAGACCCAGGATAGGATATCTAGGAGGCCTAGAGCATGCTCTCTGACAATGGTTTGCGTTCTTGAAAACTAAAACATCACCCACACCCATCCTAGAATGGCCAACAAGTACGAGAGAGGCATTTTCTCATGTAGTGCTCCCGATCATGACGGGAGCGAGCAAGGAATGCGCCAGAAGAGGAGCAGAGGCTTCAGAGAAGGACTTGTCCAGGACCTCACTGTCACTGCTCATATCTGCCAGGCCAGGGACAGCGGGACAGCGTCCCGGCCAGGGACCGACTAGGGGCGTCCAGGATGGAAGCACCGATGTGGCCAAGTTGTGCCTGAGAAGAATCCCTCTGGAGAGGCCGGAATGGGGACCGAGGCCTTCTGTCCAGGGTCAAGCTGACGGGAAGACTTTGGAAATGGAGTGAGGTGCATGGACGTGAAGGCTCGGGACAGCATGGCGGGCACGGTGGGTGAGTGGGCAAGGCCCGGCCCCCACAGGTGCGCTCTGCAGGTGGCGGGCAGGCCCGAGGCCGTGGCGGGGTGGGGGGTTCCGGGCGTGGGGAGAAGCGGGCACCACGGGGCTGAGGCTGACTGGACGGTAGGACACCACAGGTTCATACAGGGCTCTACCCTAGGGCCTGTGTGAACGCCAGTCCTGTGGGAGCAGCACTATTCTTAGCCAGCACCGGGACAAAGGTCCATTACGAAATGTGTCTTGTCTTTCTTGTCTTGACCTCACGCAAGGCTGCCAGTCCCTGCTCTAGCCACCAGGCTCTCAGCAGCACATGGGGCCTCAGGGTCTGTCCCTTTGTGTCGCTGTCCTTCCCTCTCCCCCTCGATCTTTCCCTTCTCCTCCTTGCTCTTTCCTCGCCCGCACCTCTGCCTTTGCTGAGTTGCAGAGATGAGAGGGCAGAGCCCAGCCTGGGCAGAGACGGACTCAGAAGCACCCATCCGTGGACAGGGCATCTGGAGGAGCGGGAGGGCGTGGGCTCTGCCTCGGTGTCCGCATCTGTACAATGGGCCTGCTGCGGACCTCCAGGTGCCCCAGGAGGACGGGGATGCTGCTTACTAACACGGCCCCCACGCAGCGCCTGAGGGGGACACACGTCCAGCCCGTGCAGACCGCTCTCATTGTCCTTGTCATTATTCTCCCTGGGGGAAAGAGATGGGGTCCGGAATGACTTCAGAATTAATACCGGTTTGAGGACTCTTGCTCTACAGCTTTTCCAAGGGGCCACAAGGGCACTCAGGTGGAGTTAAAGAGGCCGAGGTGGGGGAGGGGAGGGGCAGCCCCCACCCGCTTTGGCCCATCCAGGGGCCTCAGGGCAGATTAGTGGGCCTTTGAGGGACAATGCTCATTAACAGGGACTGATCCCTGGCTTTTCTTCCCTGTGGAATGTCATTCCCAGCATCCTCCTGGGGATAAAGATGCCCCGGATTAGGCTAATGAAGTTGATTGTGTGTTAAATGCTGATGGCTCCCTTCACACTTCAGGACGGGCTCTTCGGTGGGCCCCTTGGGAAGGGCTGCTGGGTTTGGAAGACAGTGAATTTTAAAACAGTGATTTGGGGGTTGAAATCTATGTCTCTATCAGTGTCTTTGTCTGTGTCCACACCTGCACCTGCGTCCAATCTGTCCCACACCTAAGCGTTTGTGTTCGTTCCCGTCCACATGTCGTCTTTTCTTTCAGGGTGACATGACGCGTGCAGCCCCCTGTGAAAGTTAGACTGAAGTGGGGTGGAAATCCTCTGCCTTCAGTGCTCTTCCCAAAGAGCCACTGTTGTCCAAAGTTTGGAAGTCCCAGACACCGGTCCCAGGCTCTGTCTCTTGCCCTCCCTCTGTCCCTGTCTTTCTCTCTGTCTCCTCTCTGCCTGTGTCTCTCTCTGTTGTCATTAAAGAATCCAGCGCGAACAACTCATAGATCTCTCTGTCATCCATGCCGATCAACTTCCTGCCCCCAGTATGTCCCCAGACACCTCCACTCATTGGCCTGATCCCTTCTGGAAACCGTTTCCAAGCCCCACTGTCACACTGACACCTGGAGACCACTGTGTGCAGACGCTTTTGCCTGTCCCCTCTGGGCGGGGGGGCGCCGAGGGTCACTGTGGAGAGGCTGCTTGTCTCTGTCACGTCCCCCAGTGTCCAGGGTGCCCGGTTGAGGTCTGAGCACGTCTCCTTTGATTAATCTGTCCCTCCCTCATGGCGAGGCTGCCTCCCGGTTTTCCAAAGGAAAGCTGCAGCAGGAATGAAGGCGAGTAGGAGGACAGGCAGAGAGAGGAGGAAGGAATTTATTTCGTTGTGCATCCCCGTTCTCCACGGCCCCAGGACGCAGACTCAGGGCCGCGCATGTGTGTGGACCGTGCCCAACCTCTGCTCCACTCGGGCGGACTTCTTTTCGTCTAGGTGCCTGCTGGCAGTTTCCCCTCACGCATGAAGTGCCTGATCGCACTTTTCGCTGCTTTTCTTTGCTTGGCTCCATTATTGATTGAATTGGTTTCATAAAATGTAAAAGAATGTGTTTGCACTCTGTCTGAGGTGAACCTACTTACAGAGAGACAGAAATTCATCCAACATTTGGTCAGAATTAATTTTTCAAAATATTCAAGCAATTTATGTGTTTTAAAAGTTTTTCTAGTCTCTTTACATTTTTTTAAGTTATTTCTTTTGTTTCGGTTGCTCTAAACATTTCCAGATATTGAATTCTCACCTCTGTCTGTGTGCCTTTCTCAACACACCCTCCAGAGTTCTAGGACCGGCCACTACCTGCCAACCCCCATCCTCTTCCCTGCTTTTCTCTGTGGGAGCTTGGCCCTCTGCTAATGCCTGAGCTTTGGGTCAATCGGGGCAGCTAGCCCTTGAGCCCTTAAATATGTGATGAATATTCTGTCTCAGACTCTCACAGACACTTAAAACTTTGTGTATAGCCTTTTGCTGTCTAGAGCACGTGATTTCTGTGGATTAAAATTTGTGAATTTTTTTTTTTTTTTAAGGAAAGGTGCAGGTAGGAGTAGGTAGGCAGGCAGGCAGAAAGTAAAGGGAAGAAGAAGTACTTCATTTTTATTCAGTCGTGCATCTTGGTGGTTCTCCCTAGCCTGGGATGTGAACCCTGGTCCTTGGGATGTATGTGGACTGCACTCTGGTGGAGGCCGCTGACAAAACCACGACTTCCCCAGGGTTTCTAGATTGTCTTTCTTAAAGAGTCTGCTCCTTCCTCAAGATCATGATGGTCGCTATGCATGCTTTTTTTTCAAGTTTTTTTCCCTCTAGTTTGATTTCTTTTAGCTCTTTAAGATCTGTGGAATTATTTTAGTGCCTAGGCTCATGTAAGAGTTTAATTTTGTTTTTCGAGGCAAGGTGCAGTTATTGTAATCTATTTACTATAGATAATAATCGATCCCCCCTCTTGATTTTTAGCAGAGGATTATCTTGGTATCATTATCAATCAATCATCTTTTTCTGCCCCTTGGCTGTGATCCTTTGGTTCATATGTCTGTGACCACGTCCTATGACCTCATTTTATGGCACCTCTGAATAGCTGATGGCGTAAGACCTATTTTATGTCTTTCGGAATTTTTCTAGTTTTAGTGTCTAATTTTATTTTGCAGTTTATTTTCAGAGCACCAGAGAAATAAATATCTGCAGGTAGTTTTATTGGACTCACTGGCTTTACTGATAAGTACTCAGAGAATACACATCTCTGCGGTGCTGAGCCTCCCATTCCAGGAGTATAGTGCTTCCCCCTTAGTTCTTACTGTCAAGCAAAGCGCCCCGAAGCTCGGGGGCTTAACCGAGCGCATCTTTCTGTCCTTGCTCACAAGTCCATGAGTTGGCTGTGGCATGGGCAGTTGGGGAGCCCATTGAAGAGGTACCTCCATGCACGAGCAGATTACTATTTAACTCTTCTGACTGCAAATGACAGATAGAGACTCCATCTCGAGTGAAAAGAGAGAAAGCGGACAGCAGCGTTTGGTATAGGATTGTAGGACAGACACAACGAAAACCCTAAGATGAAGGGCTTGGAGGGTCTCCCAGGCTGTCCCTTCATCTCTCATGTCTGCCCTCCACCCCCGTGCCTCTTCTGTGAGCGCCCGCAGACCAGGGTTCTCCGTCCCTCAGGCAGCAGACGAAGCGACCACACAAACTAGGTCTTTCACTTTCATCCTCTGTCTCTCATCACTTTTGGTATTTCTCCATGACCAATTCCAGATCCTCAATGGGCGCCCCACCAGATGCGATGTCCCCTGGCACCCGCCTCCCCATGCTCCAAGCGTCCATGGTCAGGTTACCTCCTTCTAAGGGCCCCAAAGTGGCAGACACTCCACAGATGTCACTTGTGCAGACCCTAACTCTGCGGGCTAACTTGATGGCGGGAGTCCCCTCTCCAGAGGTGAAGGACCGAAGACAGTAAGCACTCAGCCCAGGGCACCCTCTCTTTGACTTTGGAAATGTCAGCAGCCCCAAGTCCTCAGTGTTACCTGTTTGTTTCAGCCTTATTAGGTATAATCAACAAATACAAATTGCGTGAGTGTATATACATATATACGTATATATATACACACATATACATGTGTACACACATGTGCACGTATACATGTATATACATGCACACACATTATTTCTCGAGAGAGAGAAGGAAGAAGCACGCTGTGTAGTTGTTCATCTCGGTTGTCACACCAGAACTTGGATCCTGAAGCGGGTCCAGGACCTGGCGATGTGTGGGGACCACGTCTGGTGAACTAAACCACTAAGCCGCCAGGGCGCCGGCTGCTTCTGTTTTGAGAGTATGTGTTCTGTGTGTACATTGGGAAATGACTGCTGTGGTCAAGCTAGTGACCACTGCCGTCTGCTCAGTCACCATTTCTGTGCATGTATGGAGAGGCCATGTCTCACCCACCCAGTGACTGCCAGTTCCGATACCATGTCACGAGCTGCGGCCAGCGGACCCATTCCTCCTGCGTCCCGGAGACTGTCGACCCTTTGGCCACAGCCCCTCATTTCTCCTGCCCCCTTAAGCCTGGCCACCATCGCTCTGCTCTCTGCTTCTGTGAGTCCAAGTTTTTAGGTCCCACATATGCGGCAGAACATGTGACATTTGTCTTCCTGTGTCTGGATCACTTAATTTAGCAGACAGTCCCCTAGGCTCTCAAGTCTGTCCCAAATGGCAGCATTTCCTTCTTTTTGAATTAAACTTGAATCACACGTCATGATCTTCCTGTAGCAGCATCAGTAGCTCCATCTCCATCTAGAGATGCGCTTTCCCTTTCATCCATCGATGGACGCTCGGCCGATTCCACATCTTGGCTGTTGTGAATACACAGCTCCCCTGCTTTTAACCTTGGATTAGCCAGGTCTGTGCTTCTTCCTGAGGGGACAGTTGGGAGAAGCCATGTGTTACTTAATGTGAAAGGATTTTTTGTGCCTTACTTACGTAACCGCGTAATTGCTGAGATTATTTCTTCTGTTTTCTTCCCCCTCCTCTCCCTCCTCCCTGAAAAATAGCTTGTTTCCTCATCATTATAAAAAATGTACATGTCCACTCCAGAAAATAAAGAGGGGTTAGCCAGAGCCAAAAGAAGAAAATAAAACACCCTTAATCCTACTGTTAACACGTTGTCATATACTGGCCGTGACCTCAATATTTTCTTTTCCTTGTTTTTTTTTTTTTTTTTCTTCTTCCCTTTCACTTTTTTAACAAACATGGAACCCTTCAAGAGACTTCTTGATCCCAAGTCTCTCCTCCGCTGGGGACTGAGTGGGAGTGGAATTTGCAGGCTGGGCTGTAAGGAGTCCAACATTCCGGAGGGAAATGGAGGGGAAAGGTGAGGCCAGCCAGGCATGGAGGTCTCCTGACGCCCCTCCCTGGGAGGGTTTTCCTTCCCAGCTCCCTGAGGGGCTAAGAGGCCATGCTGGAGGGGCCGGATGAGTCACACTGCTGGCCCTCAGTGGGCACAACCTCTGCCTCCCCAGATATCAGCTGCCTGCTCTGTAAAGGCAAAGCGTGCCTCCCTCCCACCCCAAGAAGCCTCTGACATCTCTTATGACCCACCATGTTGACTTAAAGCTGGTCAGCTGTGCATGTGTTCAACTGTGTGGACGACTGCTGATGGGGAGCTCCTGGAGGAACTGAGTGTGGTCCCAAAGTCCCGGCTCCTGACGGTGGTGGTAACCTGACGTGTCAGAGGCCACAGGTCCTGCCCGATTGAAAGCCCCTGAGCATTATTTGAGTCTGCTGTTCAGGCTGCTGTGGGGAGGTCAGTAGTGCGGGACTGTTCTCTCCAGGAAGGTGGTAGAGTGTCGCAAGCCTAGGAGAGGCACACAGCATACCAGCTGGTTTGAACTGGGTTCCTGGGCACCTGTCAGGGTCTGAACTGTGGCTCACATTGTAGGGAAGGTATTCCCTCTCCAAACCTCAGTTTGCTCATCTGTGAAATGGGGATGGAGAGGCTTTGATCAAGGGGAATCCGCCCTGGTTGGTTGTGTTTGCTGTTTCCATGGTGTAACCACCCGTTGCAGATGATTTCAGGCCACCGATATGAAGTGACAGGCAGAGGGCAGAGAGGCACATCACAGTCCATACTGTTCTATTCTTTCCAATACACAATGTAATTGATGAAGAGAATTCCCCAAGCACACATGATAGTAGTAACTGCAGTAATAGGATTATGCAGTGGTGAGTGGTGAGTATGTATTGCCTATTTTAATACGATCTCCTTAAGTGTAAGTTCATGTGACTTCATTTTAATAATGACTGCATCTAACAAATGACTCAGAAACTGATTTTTTTTTTTTTTAAGGAAAGGTACAGGCAGGAATGAAAGCCAGTAGGCAGAGAGGTAGGAAGAGAGCGGAGGAAGAAGCGTTTTAATTTCATTTCCATTTTAGTGCTTCACACTGGTTGTCCCCACCCCAGACCCGAGACTTGAACCCAGGGGTGTGTGGCCTGCGTCCTTCGAGGAGATTGACCTCACTGTCCTCCACCAGGGGGCGCCAGCGTCTTGACGTCTGACAGTGACCCAGGCACAGCTTCTGTGGGTCGTGCGATGTGACAGGGGCAGAGCCATTAGCGTCCTGCTGACTTATGACAGGGCTTCTTGAATTTAGCGGGTGCGTGGAGCCTCCCCGAGCGGTCGACGGGGACTCAGTAGCCCGAAAATGGATTTGGAGGCCCAGGCAGGTGGAGGTAAGATAAAGTCTTGGACTTGCTATTTTTACCAAATTCCCAAGCATAGAGTGGACACAACTGTATACTCTCTGAAACTGCCTTACCCCAGGTGTTAGAATATTAGGGTTCTCAGTAAATATGAGGTCCAGCTGTATGCATCGCCAATACTCTTCTGCTTCTCATCTGTGCGGTTGCTTTTAAACCAGGTTTAACCGGCAGCTTTCCTGCGGCCCCTGTGGAACTGAGTGAGAGGTTAGAGCTGGCGCCCCTGGTGGAGGGGCCTTTGGGTGCAGTCCACGCACATCCCAGGGTCCTGGGGCCGCATCCCGGGGCGGGAGGGACCAACCAAGATGAACAACTAAATAAAATAGGGTGCTTCGTCCTCCTCTCTCTTCCTGTCTGTGTCTGCTCATCATCATTCCTATCTGCACCTTTCCTTTAAAAACAAAAGTAAAGCAGAAGGAAGATGGACATACTGATAAAGCTGATATTGGGGATGTGGCCTCAGTCTGTGGCTTCCTAAGGAGGAAGCACCTACCTGGTGACCTGATAGAGCATGCTGGAACCCCCTGCTGTCCCCCTGCTTGTGGGGGCTGCCCCCTTCTCCACGCCCCCCCCGCCCCTCATCCGTTCCTTCCCCCGACTCAGCAGTCAGGTAACCAAGACTGACAGGCACAAAGCATTCAGCAACTGATGCAGGCCTTGAAAACGCTTCTCCCCTCCTCCTTGCTAAAATGTAGTGTCATCTTGCTTCTCAAGGTGTGGCCTGTGGGTCCAGCATCAGCTTCACTGGGAACTGGTCAGAAATGCACTCTCACCCCACACGCAGCCGCCCGAGATTCACGAGTCAGAATCTAGAATCTAGACCCCCCAGAGATTCTCATGCACAGTAGCACCTGATCAGCTCTTTCCTGGGGGAGGCAGATGATCGGTGTGGAAAGAAATCAAGATTCTTGGATGATGAGAGATGTTAAGCTCCCTGAGGGCAGGGCAGGCTCCAACTGTTGCTGGCAGTAGCAGCATTTCTGTTTAAAATGCCTGATTCTGTGCTGCTCCTGTATGCACAGAGCAGTGCCACAGCCACACCATCTCGGTTGAGAGTCTTCCCCTTGCTCCCCAGAGAATCGTGTGCCCATTCCCCACCACGCCCACCCCACTCCCAGCCTTCATGAAGCGAAATCTACTCTGCGTTCTATGCAGATTGGCCTTTTAGAGAAACTTCATGTAAATGGAGTCGTGCAGTGTATGTTTGGGGAGTGTTTTTGTTTTTTTCTTCCAGCTTCATTGAGCTAGAATTGACATAGGACTCTGTGTAAGTTTCAGGCATCAGTGTGTTGATTTGCTACACGGAAGAATTCAAAGTGACTGCCACCCGTGCCTTGACTGGCACCTCCATCCTCTCGTTTCATTTTCGTTTGTTTGTGGTGCGGAGAACGTTTAAGATCTCTCCTCTCTGAGCGATTTTCAAGTCATTTGCATAGCATTATAAGTCATAATCGCTGTGCTGTCCTTTACAACCCCAGGATCTGTTCTTGCAACCTGAAGTGTGTACCCTTTGACATACACCCCCAGCCCCCCACTGAGGGCTGGCTGGCTGTGGTCACGACTTTGTCTTTAGCATTTGAAATGGTGTAGATGGAGTGCTTTTGGGATGGAGTGGTTTGTTGGGAGAGGGGAGGGATCTGGAGCTATGGAGAAGTGTTAGCTTGCTAACTCTGGACACTTCAACCAGACTCTTAGCCTCTCTGGGGCTCAGTATTCCTATCTGCAAAATGGCTTAGTAGCAGCCGCCATGAAGTGTTGTTATGAACAGAAAATGAGACATAATGCAGCCAAGAGCACAGAACACAGGGACTGGAGTCAGATGCACACACACACACACACACACACACACACACACACACACACACACAGAGACACACACAATCCAATCCCCAAAAGTGCTTTAAAACATGCAAGGGGATGTATGTTTGTCTATGTTTCTATGCCTGTTTGTGTGTGTTTGTATGTGTATGTCTCTTCGTATCTGTGTGTCTCTCTGTGCGAGTCTGTATGTGTGTGTCCCTGTGTATCCTCTGCATATGTCTGTGTGTGTCTGTGTGTCTGTATGTGTGTGGGGGGCATCAGAAGGCAGGAGTCCCGCAGATTAGGGTTGGGGGAGCCCGTATGCTAAACGCACATCTTTAAGCGAACTTTAAGTCCAACTGCTGCTTGGGGATTCTGCCCACGATGTTTTTCCTCCCCGGATTCTTTTCCTTTCTGGTTTTCATCTCCTCTCCTGGCCAGCAGAGGCCCTGCACACAGGTCGTGGTTGTTCCAGTGCCCGGGTCTCAGTGACAGCGTTTCCCCCTGTTTACCCAGCAGTCACACGTGATTAATCTAAAGCAATTTGCAAATGTCTCTATTTATATGGAAAATCCTTGGGATAAACGAGCAGTCCTGTGATGCAGCGCGCCCTGGAAACAAAATCCCACCTCCTCCTGAAAACGGGTTTCCGACACGCAGACACCCAGCCGTCCCAGAACGTTTCGGCCTGGCCAGGCCGGTCTGTGCACAGAGTGGCCTGATGTGAACACCGACCGAGTCCAGTGACGTTTCTCGAGAACCTGCTTCTCCAGGGCACCCCGCACCTCCGGCCGTCTCGGGGGGCACTCTGGGGTCGTGGGGTGGGGGGGATGTGTTTCCTAGGGTCGCAGCAGCAGAGCACTGGCAATGTGGGCTTAGAAGAGCAGAGGTTTGTTCCCTCGCAGTTCTGGGGGCTGGAGTCCAGAGTCACGGTGTTGGCGGGGCCGTGTTCTCACCAATGGCTCTACAAGGGACACTTCTTGGGTAATTGCCCCTTCTCGTGGTGGCAGGTGACCCCCGGTGTTGCGTGACTGGCGGCTGCTGAGTCCAGTCTCTGAAGGCCTCCCTGTGTGTCTCTTCATGATGGCATTATCAGGCACTGTATGAAGATAGTGCACGAAGTTCTTCCCTGCTCCTGTGACCACCTTCACTTACAGGGCCATGCTTTGAGGTCCTGGGGGTGGGTTAAGACTTCAGCATATCAGATTGGGGGAATGCAGCTCAACCCTTAGCAGAAAGAACTTTGCGGCAGGACCATCTGTTCTTATATCCCAGGCCTGCTTCTTCTTAAAGGCCAGGTACAGGCAGGATTGAAGGTGAGCAGAGGCAGCCAGGTAGAAAGAGAAGAAAGAAAACGTTTATTTATTGTACTTAGTTGTTCAGCTTGCTTGTTTCCCCCGGCTTCAGGTCTCGAACCTGGGTCCTTGGGATGGATGTGGACTATGTCCGGTGGTCTTATCTGCTAGGCCACCAGGCTGTGCCCAGGCCTGCCTTTTGCTGTCACACATGCTAGCACATTTCCCCAAATTGGAGAGCCGGGGTGGGCTTTCTCCCTGAGACTGGAGTCCTCTCTCAGTATCACGACACAATCAGACTGCCTGCCAGGGCTCACCTGTGCTCAGGTGAGATGATGAAGTTATTCAGCAGAACAGATCTTCTCTGCGTCGGTGCTGTCGCCTTTCCCCAGGTGAGTCGTGAAGTAGGAAAGGTCCTCTAGGCTTCCAGTGAGAAGAGTGCAGAATCTGGAAGAGTTTCCGCAGCAAATGAAATCCACACTAGGATTTTCAGAACCCCGGGAGCACAGAGAGCTGCAGAAATCTCATGGAAGTGCAGGTTCTCAAAGCCCTGGACCTGGGTTCAAGGCCTGGGGCTGGGAGATAACACTTACAAAGTAAATAAAAAGCAGGGAGTTTTTAAGCACACACATGGCATATCTGTCAAATGGTTAGATGAGTCAGCCTTTAAGTGACGCTCTAAACTGAAGAGCTCCACTTAGCTGTGCTGGTTGCCAAGCTCATGAAATGCAGGAGCCTCCCGGGTTCAGCATACTTCAGGGGTACTTTAGTGTCCCCCAAATTTCTGATGATAGACCTATTATTATATACAAGCACTTATCTCGTCTTACCAGATGCGAGAGTCCTCATTACTCACTCTGGAAGTCAGACTCGCTTTGCGCAGCATCCTCTGGCCCTCGAGGACATTCCGAGGGTGCTGAGGTCATATTGCAGCTGTTGTGACACTCTCCCCATGAACTGTGGGTCCTGGCAGAGGTCACTGTTCTGCCCTCACTCTTCCCAGAAGGTTCCAGTTGTATGTCGCTGCGGAACGAGACAGCCCGAAATGTCGGGGTTTAAAAGAACATTATTATTTCTCATGGTTCTGGGGGTGGCAGGGCTCTGCACAGCAGTTTTCACTCCGTCTCTCACGCAGCTGTGCTGGCTGGTGGCTGCGGCCGGAGTTCCCTGAGGGCCGCTTGCTCTCCCGGGTCTGACTGGGAGGACCAGACGGGTATTTTGATCCTCTGAGGGCTCTGCCCTCGTTCCTCCAGCAGGCTGCCCTCACAGTCCTTATCGTGACCAGGACTCCAGAGCCTATATTCCCAAAGAGAGTCCACGTGGGATTGCGCTGCCTTTTGTGAATGAGCTTGGAAATCAAGCAGGGTCCCTTCCCAGAGTCACAAAGGCAAAACTGTATTCTCAGTCTTCTCTCTCTCTCTCTCTTCAGGAAGGGTGAGGAGAAAGAAGCTTTCTCTTTTTTTTTTAGATAAAATTTACTTTTTTTAAGGAAGGAAGAGTAGGAAACACCTTTTCTTATCTAATCGCGCTT
>RJWH01004059.1:64127-101830 GCA_004363575.1 Solenodon paradoxus | reverse complement strand
CACCATTTGCATAGGCCAGGATTTGGTGTCAATCAAGCAACTGTTGACATTTTAAAGTGTTGATCCATGTCACGCGCTGCACTCTGTTTTATGAAGAAAGTTGGCACTGGGCAGCTAGTTAGGTCTTGGCCTCTCAGGAGATTAGCAGACGCCGGGGAGTTATGTGTCAGGGCTGGCAGCTCATGGGGTGTCCCATCACCCAACAGAAGGTCTGTTTTCATGACGAGCACTTGGAGCAAGACTCTAAGATGGAATTGCTACAAACATACTCATCAACTTTTTTTCGCCTTATCTCAAGATTTTCTCTTTTGCATTTATTTATTTTTGACATGTTTTCATGTTTTTACTGTGTCTGGAAGGACCATTGCACCATAACATCTGGCTTTAGGTGTGTATCCCTGTAAATCAGTGTCTGTACTGATGCAGCAAGTGCCACCAACAGTCCAGGTGTGTCCCTCACCGTGTGAGACTCTCCTCTTTGCTTTGTCGTTGTGAAAGAGGATCATTGCTAGCAGGATGGCAGAGCTCACAGGGAGCGCACAGTAGGTGAACTCCTGTCTACGGTGACAGGAGCACCTTGTAGGTGACAGCAGTGTCACTGTCACGGGGACACTTTTGCCTCACCGAGGTGCCATGAGAGAAGCAGGACAGCTCTGCCGCTGTAAGGGACTTGTCAGAGGCATGGAAATCAGGTGAATATCCCTGTCAGGTTCTCCTGTGTCTCCTGAGCTCTGAGGCCAGCAGGGCTGGCAGCAGGGGAGAGCAAGGCCAAACAGGAGGCGGCCAGTGGACACCACCTGGGTCTCTCATTTCCCCTGAGCCCATGGCCTTGATGTTTTAGGTGAGTGGCGGAAGAGCTGGGTGCTCCTGATGGGTACCTGGCCCAGGTGGGCACAGGCAGCCATGCACACAGTCTCACCCAGGTCTTGGGACCTGGGGTGGCAGGCGGGCAGTAGCTGGGAGAGTAGGCCCTGATGGTGAACCTGAGTCCTTGAGACGTCCGTGGACTGCGTCTGGCAGCCTTAGCCACTTGGCCACGAGGGCATGCTGGTAGGTTATTTTTATCCACTTACTTTCAGGCTATCTGTCTTTATATTAAATTTTATCACTTTAGAATAATATGTAGTTGAGTCTGTTACCCATTCTGACTATTCTACTTTTAATTGGAACATTTAAATCTTCGTTATTTTATTTATTTACTTAAAGGAAAGGTATAGAGAGGAATGAAGGCAGGCAGGCAGAGAGAGAGGAGGAAGAAGTGTTTTATTTTATTTAGTTGTTCGTCTTGGTGGCCCCACCCCACCCCTAACCCCACCCCCACCCTCCGCCCTGGGAATCAAACCTGGGAGCTTGGGGCCTTCGGACTGTGCTTGGCTGGAGGTGGTGGAGCAAAATGCTACTCCCTCAGGGTGCACTGTTAAGACCTTTAAATAAATTGGATTTATTTAAATTGCTTTTATTATTATTTTCTGCTATTTTTACAACTGGTTTAAAAAGAATAGTTTAAATTTACAGAGAAAGTGAAAATACAGCTGTGAGTGGAATGTGACCCCCAAACTCATTTGTTGAAACTCAACCCCCAAGGTGATGTATGAGGAGGGGCTTTGGGAGGGGATGAGGTCAGAAGGGCGGAGCCCTGATGAATGAGATTCGTGTCCTTCTACAAAGAGGAGTCTCCGCCCTGTGAGGACACCAGGAAAGCAGAGCTGTCCCACCGGGAAGAGGAGCCTCCTGGAACGGGCCGCCAGGCCGGTGTGGGTGATGCGTCTGTGTTCCTACGGTGCTTGGTTACCCGCCTGGACAGACAGACAGACAGCCGTGTGGAGAGTTCCAAGGCCCTCACTCAGTCTCTGTTCTTAGCATCGTGCGTTACACCTTCCCTGGTGCACTTGTCACCGGACGGCACCCACACTGTCACGTTACTATTGACTAAACTCCAGCGTATATTTGGATTCCCCAGTTTTTCCCCTCACATGTCGTCTTTCAACTTAAGGTACCATCTGCGTTTAGACATCAGTCCTCTTCATGTCCTTGTGTCCACCGTGGCTTCTCAATCTTTCCCTGTTTTCCGTGACCTCGACGTGGGTCGTTATTTCTCAGGGGTCCCGGCCAGGTGTCCAGGCAGCTTGGTCTGGCCCGACGTTTTTCTCAGGAGGCGACTGGGCGCGTGGAGTTTTGAAAAGGACGTCATGGAGGTAAGTGGCCTTCTCTTGAATCATCGCAGGGGGGTCGTGATGGCGACACGACCCGTCACCGGGGGTGCGACCTGCGTGGCTGCAGTGGTGCTTGCCAGGCTCCTCTCTTGTGAAGTTGCTCTTCCCCTTTCTTGTTGGCAGCAGGTCTTCCCAGGATCTGGCTCGCCCTTCAGGTGAGAGAAGGGGAATTAAGCTCCACTTCCAAGACAAGGATTGTCTACGTTTATGGTTTGAGACTCTTGCATAAGGAAGATTTGTTTCTTGTCCCTACTGTTCGTCTGTTCAAGCATTTCTGGTGTAAGCGGGGGCACATGCAGAGTTACTCTGCGCTCTGGGTTACAACTCAGTACTTTATTCTTTTCCAAATGTTCACGGCCTGCTCGCAGGACCTCCTTCAGATTGGTATCTGCCTCCTCTTGACTTGTCCCTACACTAAGGTTTTATGATCCATCGCTCTTGCACTTTTCAGCTTTTTAGTTCCATGAGCCCAGAAGAGTCCATTTTATTGCGTAAGCTCATTTCTTGAGTATCAGTTGCAAGCCAAGAGAGAACTGTAATGACGGATGTCATATAGAAAGAACATAGCTAACATGACAGATATAATACGTATCTGATTCAGATATCAGAGGATTTTTAAATTATTTGGGAGGAAGAAAACATATTGAACAGAATAGGAAAATCATCATACTAAAAACTTAGGCCTATATAATTACCGGTGTTAAACATTTCGTTTAATTTTACCGTGAAGGGTAGAATTGGACTTTTTTTTTCCAGCCCTAGGTCTTGAACCCAGGTCCACAGCTTTCATTGCCTGTGCCTTAGCCACCAGAGCTACACAGGGGCACTAAATAAATAGATAATTTAAATAGGAGCTTCTTGGCAGCCAAAGCAAAAATAGAAACAGGAAAAATTATATGTACTGTCTCACTAGAGGAAACATACCAACCTTTGAGGGAAGAGAAAGTTATCCTTGATACACACTTTGAAATTTCACAAATGCTAATGAATATTGTAGCTATTTCCCTACCTTCCCACCCAGAAAACTCCTTCGAGCTTCTCTCTGCAGAGTTAGTGGACTCCTTCCTGAAGAAAGAGCTCTGGAACACACTGAAGATAACAGGTTTGGAATGCTCAGGGAAGTGAGCCCGGGGAAAGTCCACTTCCAGCTATTTGCTTTTATTCCCACTGCTTTCCCTTCCCTGTAACTTCACAATCAGTGCATCCTGGCCTTCACCAGCTGACATGGGCTGGCCCCTCTGGCTCTAGGTCAGAGCTCCAGGCCCACATTCTGCTTGATGGAGGAGCCCAGCTGGCAGCCATTGGCCCACCTCCTGGCTTGGAAGCCTGCTGTCTCCAGAAGGGCTGCCTTCCAGCAGCTAAGTGAGTTAATCTGCTTCTCCAGGTGCTGGCTGCTTTTTACCTTGCACTGGTGTTTTCCTGCCATGGCTAGCTCTCTCTTCTGTTTTGGAGTTTCAGGAGTGCTGTGGTCTCAAGTGGGGGTGGATGAGTGTAACCAAAGACGTCAAGTCAGAGCACACAAATTCCAGCCCCCAGAGAGACCGGTGGCCTGGGAGAAACCCCACGCAGCCTTCTGAACCCAGGCCAGGGAGGAGCCATTCGTTTGAGAAGCTTGTATGCCGGGTCGAAAGCGTCATGGCCAAAATCACAGCCCTGCCCACCAGTAACACCTGTATGTGGTTGGCTTGTCAGTGCGTCCAGTCATTTCATGTTTCCCAACTTAACACATTTATTTAAAAATGAAGCCTTCTGGGCCTGATCAGCCAGCGCTTGAGGCCTTCCTAGCCCCGTGGCTTCAGCTGTAGAGTTCTTTGTCCTTCTAGTCTAGGCAAGGACGTGGCCACTTGCTCCAGGGCCCGTCAGAGCCCCTGGTGCCAACACCCTGGAGGATGCTGGGTGCAGGAGAGAGACCGGAGTTTGTCCACACATCATGCTGACTTCGACCCTCACTCAGTCCTCCTTTGCCGGGGGGCCCAGGCAAGCCCCCAGCTCTCTAGAAGCAGCTTCTCCCTCCCTTTGAGACCGGTTGTAGGGACTGGCAAGCCCCGCTGGAGGGCAGAATGTGTCTCCCACTGTCCCTAGCTAGCACATAGCAGGTGCTTAGCGAGTGGCGTCCATTATAAAAAACCCCCAAAGTCTTTGACTGGACGGAGACCCCAGTCTGACTTTGAAGTGTTGTGAGAACACGTTCTCTATGTAAGAATCCCAGAAAGGGAATTTAGACTCTGCCCTAATCTTCCTCTTCTGACGATTATTTTTCTTCTGCTTTTGCTCCATTGCCGCCTCTGCCATAGTTTTCACTTGCTGTTTTGCACCTAACGTTCTAATGTGAACTTTCCCCTTTGCTACCCCGGCTCTTCGGAGCGCCGCCGAGTGCCCTCGTTTCTCTGCGTGTGTGACGGCCTGGCCTATGCGCTGTCCACGGTGACCCTCAGCTTCGTTCAGCGTCTAGTGGGCCCAGCCGCCCTGACCGTTAGGCCTCCTGGTGCGCCCACTGCTCTGCATAATTCTGGGAAACATTTGTAAAGCATTTTCCAATTTACACACTGAATTCACATCTAGCCCTCCTTTAATTTTGTTTTTCTAGCAGGCGGAATTCTACTAGAAAAATTCCCAGGAGTGAATGCAGAAAAACAACATAGATAATGAACATTTTTCTTTATTGACTTTTTTTAAAAGGTCAAGTGTAGACGGGAATGAAGGGGAGCAGTCAGGCAGACAGGACGAGACAGGAAGAAGAAACACTTATTTATTTTATTTAGTTGTTCATCTTGGTTCTTCCCCACTGGCCCCAGGATGAGAACCTGCATCCTTGGGATGAATGTGGCCTGCACCCTGGCGGGTTTATCTTCTAGGCCACCAAAAATTTTAAAAAGGGCAGGCAGGGATGAAGGTGAGTAGGCAGGCAGAAAGAGATGAAGAAGCATTTTATTTTTATTTAGTCATTCATCTTGGTTGTTTCTCCAGCTCCGGGATGAGAACTTGCTTCTCTAGGATATATGTGGACTGCGCTCAGCTGGAGGTGGTGGACCCAACCACTGCTCCACCAGGGTACTCTGATAAAGAACATTTTAAAAATGATTCTCCAAGTTTTCAACACTGTTCTGCAAACGTAGATTGTGAGGCCACCACGTGACATGACAGCTCTGGGGACATGATGGAGCCATCACAGCCTGGCACACTACATCGCAGTGTGATTTTACTGCAGCCCGGCCAGCACTAATCCTTTTTTCCTGGTTAAGTTTCTATTGGAGGTCTTTTGCAAAAATAAGCCACCCTTGGACTTGGCAGTGGGTTTGTCTAAGTCGGCCTTCGCAGCCTCCGAAAGTCTGTTCTCCGAGCCAAGCTTCGGTTTTGTCATCTGTAGAACAAAAGGTTTGGAAGAGAAGCCCATTCACGTGTATGCAGTCAGCCTGGGAAGAAGGTGTGAGTGTGACACCATCTTTGTAATGAGGAAACGGAGCCCCTGGTCTTAGGTGACTTGCGCGGGTACATGAGTGGCCAGCACCGGCTCTGTGGTTCTCTGCGTGGTTGGAACTTAGAGATCGTGTGGGCACGCGGAGCCCTGCAGAGATTAAACAGAGGGGCCGCTTCCACCTCCAGAAGAGAACTTACAAGATTTTATTTTCCACGTTAGTGTTAGATGTCGCACCCCGTCACCCCTCCAGAGATCCCCTATTTCCTCAAAGTCTGCTGGTGGCCAGGGAGAAAATGTCAGGGATGGATTTCGACAAAGGACACCAACAGGCAGTTTACAGAAGAGGAAGACAGACTCTCAAGCAAGAGATGTTCAAACTCAGCAGCAAAGAGAGACACGCAAGTTCGAGTGAGGTCACCTCCACCTGGCACACGGCAGAAACTAAAGAGCAGGAGCTGGGCAGTGCCGAACCTGGGCGGGATGTGGAGACCTGGGACGGCTGCACTCGCCGCGGGGGTGGGTCCAGGCCGGCCTCCGTGGGGTTAAGACTGTGCACCCCAGGCCCAGCCTCACCCTGGTGTATTTCCCCAAGAAACTCGCACTCATCTCCCCAGGTGACAGTTGCACCGTCGTGTTGTCGGGGAGGCCAGCGGTGTTGGGGCAGAGAGGTGCCAGGCGGTAGATGCATGCTGCGGGTGATTTGCAACAGCGGAATCTGTGCAATGTGCTGTGTGAACAAAGAAAGAAGTAGGAGACCCATGTTCTGTACATTTACATAATTAAATACTTCCCCACGAACACACACTCTAGAGGGCACACACGTTAGCTTTTAAGGAAACAAAGGCCTCTGTCCTGATGCTGGTGGGGAGGCGCCAGACCCCCGCAGTCCACTGTGGTCCTCAGGCCGTGCACTGTCCGAGCTGAAGGTCTGAGCCTGACTCTGAGTCTGTCCCACATCACTCAGCACGTCCAATTCTCCCCGCCTTGCCCGTTGTGCAGAAAATCAGCCTCGTGTCTGCACGACCAGGGTGGCTGAACAGGCCCAGCAAATACAGTGATGTCATGGCTATGGATTTTCGGGGTGAAAATGAGAAAAAGTCCTCACTTCCATCCTTGCCAACATTTGCAGACCGTAAAAAGGATCATTTGAGCGAAAAGGAGGGATGCACGAGGCCGCTGCCAGCTGCCACAGGACGTGCTGGTTAGAGACGGCTGGAGACGCAGGGGGATGGATGTGGGGGCTGGCGTGAGGCGGCCTGCGATGAGGTGCGGCCCCTCTCTCCAGCCAGGGGCTCTGTTCTGTGAGCTGCCTGGTAATGGCTGCATCTGGGAGCTGGGTGGCAGTGATGACAGAGCAGCTGCTATTGGCTGTCACCCACTTTCTGCCAAGTGGTGGGACTGTCACCAAGGTTCTTGCTAATTCTCTTTTTCCTTTTATTTTGCTAAAGGGAAGGTTTAGGCAGGAATGAAGGTGGGCAGGCAGGCAGGAAGAGAGGAAGAAGAAGCGTTTTATTGGTTCCATTTAGTCGTCCACTTTGTGGTCCCCCGCCCCGAGGCACAGCCCAGGGGCCCTTGGGAGGTGTGTGGACTGTGCCCAGTGGAGGCCGCAGACCTAAGCACTGCTCCACCAGGGTGTGCCCAGGCCTAGTTCTCATGACTGACCTTGAGGGGAAGGAGTTGGGGTCTGATTGGACCCTGGAGATGGAGAAAGCTGATTTCTAGAATCGTTAGAGCCTCCGGGCTCCTACTCAGTGAGCAGCCCATGGGCGCTGGCTGGCTGGCTTTCCTGAAGCAGAAAGCCTCGGGCCCTTGGGCGACGACGTAACCTCCCGACAACAAAGCCAGATTTCTCACAGTCAGATGGGCACAGGATCCCTACCCCAGTCATTTCGCCAGGCTATGAGGCGACCAAAGGGCTCACCACGGTTGAAGGAAGGAAGCTGTTGGTCACCTGAAATCTCATCCATGTGAAGGTGACTCTCCTCCTTTAGTTCCTGTGTCCCTTTCCCTGGCCTTTGACATATGACCATTTTACTACCATGTGCATATCATGTATTGTTACTCTGATTACATACAACCAGCATGGCTCTAGCATGCATGAAACATGCAAGTACTAGTAAGCACTTTATGTGCATTCTCTAAATGTTCCGTGAGTGTGTGTGTGTGTGTGTGTGTGTGTGTGTGTGTGTGTGTAAAGAACACAAGGGTGACCCTGCTGTGAGAGCAGGGGAGCAGGACGAGCTGAGCACAGGGACCCAGGGGCACATGGGTGCCCAGGCTCACAGCCGCTCGCCAATCTCTGTGCTGCCTCTGCCTCCCGCTGGCCCCCGGGTCGCCCCTGGGGTAGGTCTGCAAGCACAGCTTTGGGCTCAGGAGGCACCTGGGTTTGAGTCCTGATTCTGCTGATGACCATCCGTGGAACTCTAAGGGACACAGCATAGATGAGGGCAGCTAGCTCCTCCTCCTGGGGGTCAGAGAGGGTGGTGACATGGGGTAGAGTTTGCCGATGGCTGGTACACAGTAAGCGCTTGATGATTGCTAACCGCCTCCTTTGGATGTGAGGCTTGTCTCTTCTCTCCTGCAGTTCAATTCTTTATCTTTCAGACAGGCAATTGGAGTTTAAAAAAAATCCTAAACAATGTGATGTTAATTTTATGCCACCTGAGCTCAGCCAGAGTCCCAGATATTTGGAAGCTGCTGGGCAGCCGTTCTTTTGTGGATGCGTTAACATTTAAGTAGGAGACTTGAGTAAGGCAGACTGTCCTGCATGATGTGGGCCGGCGTGTCCAGCCACTTGATAGCCCCAGGGTGGAGCTTCCCCAGCGAGCAGTGAGTTCAAATCTGCCAGCGACAGCCTCTGGGCTCAAACTGCACGTTTTCCCTCTGTCTCCTGCCAGCCTACCTGACAGATTTGAACTCACCAGTCTCCATAGCTGTGTGAGCCAATTCTTTCAATAAACCTCTTTCAGCACAGCCCAGTGACTTAGCAGTTAAGGACGCCAGGAATAGTCCACAGACATCCCAGGACCCAGGTTCGAGACCCAGGGCTGGTGGGGAACAAACCAAGATGAGCAACTAAATAAAACAAATGCATCTTCATCTTCTCTCTTCCTGCCTGCTGCTCACCTTCACTCCTGCCTGTACCTGTCCTTTAAAACACACACACACCCCCTCTCACATATATATGTATGTGTGTGTGTGTGTGTGTGTACACATATATCTATACACACACAGACACAGACACAAACACAACTCGATTTGCTCTGTTTCTCCAGAGAACCCTGACCCACAGACCTCCAGTCAGAACTTGGTCGGGCGGTGCCTCTCTCGGAATCAGCCTGGAAGCTGGTGTGAGGCGGGCTAGCCCCGGCCCGGGAAGGCAGGTGAAGGTGCAGCTCCGGGCCTCTGGGTGCTGTGCTGAGCGGCAGCTCCGCTTCCTGGGAAGGAGACGCTGCCCACGGGGCAGGAGGCATCGTGCGTCTCCCGGCTGCGGTGATGAAGTGTTGCCCGCCGCCCGCGTAGCTGACTGGGAACAGAATGTGTGTTCCGTGCTCTCTGCACCGTGTGGAGAAAAGGCGCACTTGGATGTTTTATGAATACTCTCACGCCAGTGTGGGGTTCTTCCCTCCCCTAAAACCTGCTAAATACCAAAAGTGACGTTCTTCCAGGGCCGCGCTGCAGTTGCTGCGGGGCCTTAGACGTCAAGCCCCCAGGCTTCACATTCTGGAGTTTTCCTCTGCAGTGGGTTTCTCGTCTCTGCCCCGCTGACTGCTGCAGCCAGATGCTGCTTTTCTGTTTGCGTGTCCTCTGCACTGGGGGGCGTCCAGCTGCCTCTCTGGCCTCTACCCCCAGCTGACCTGCACATTCACCCCAACGGACCCCGTATGGAAGGCTTTTAGGGACTTACCAGAGTCACTCAATTATGACTTTAAAAGCAGAAGAGGCACACCCTGGTGGTGTTGTGGTTTGCTTTACTGCCTCCCCCAAGCGCAGTCCATGTACGTCCCAGGAACCAGGGTTCGCATCCCAGGGCCGGGAGAACAGCCAAGATGAACTAAATAAAAGTACATTAAAAAATATTTCTTCCTCCTCTGTTTTCCTGCCTGCCTCTCTTCATTTCTGCCCGCGCCTTTCCTTTAAAAACAAAAAAAAAAAAAAAGAAAAAGAAGAAAATGACTATGATAAGACAGACTATATAATAATGAACCCAGCCTGGATTCTGCAGTCATAAGCTGCTTAACTACATTTGACAGGTCCTGTCTTAGGTCCCCAAAGGCTATGCTCAGGGGCCAAGGTGTGCAGGGGGCGGTTTGTGTGATTCCACTCTGTGACCTTCACACAAGGATGGGACCCCTCACAACGCATTTCTCAGAGCCAACTCCATCGTCACGAAGCACATGACTGCATCCCTCTTCACACCAATTTATTTTTGCTTATCTATGTTAGCCTTTCTTAAAGGGAAGGTGCAGGCAGGAGTGAAGGCGAGCAGAGAGGGGAGGAGGTGGCAGTCGATCCATTCCGCGTGGTGGTTCATCTTGGTGGTTCCCTCGGCCCCGGGCTGCGAACCTGGGGCCTCAGGAGGGAGGTGGCCTGCACCCAACCACTACTCCACCAGGACGCGCTTAGGTTCATTTTTGATTTTATGTTTTTTTTACGAGAAGAAGGAAGGAAAGGAGAGGAGGAAGCAGCATTTAAGGAAGGAAAAGGAGGAAGAAGCAGCTTTATTTGGTGGTTCAATATTTTGGTTTTCACCCTGGCCGCAGGTCTTGAGCCCGTGTCCTTGGGCTTCACTGTTCACACACACGCCAGTGTCTCAGCCTCCTGAGCCACCGGGCACACCCCACCAATTCAGTTTAGTGTTTTTTGTTTTTTTTTTAAAGGAAAGGCACAGGCAGGAATGAAGGTGAGCAGAGGCAGGAAGGCAGGAAGAGAGAGGAGGAAGAAAGGCTTTATTTGTTTGATTTAGTTGTTCATCCTGGCGGTTCTCCCTGGACTCGGGATATGAACTGGGATCCTTGGGATACGTGTGGACTGCACCGGCTGAAGGCAGTGGACCTAACCACTACTCCACCAGGGTGCACCACCAATTTCATTTAAAATATTATTATTCATATTCGTGATGCAGAAAGGGGCCCGTGGTGGGGAGCGTGTGTAGCGCCCACGAAAGGCAGGCCCTCCGTGCTGGTAGCATTCTCTCCCCGAGTATGACAGCGAAGTGTCTTGAGACATTGCCAGGTGTCCCCCGGGGCGGTGTGCAAATGGGTCTGCTGAGAACCACTGCTTCTCACCACACCATGCGAATCCAAAGCAGCAGTTATCGACTGGCCAGCATGCCCCTCTTGGGAGCCGTGTGCTCGCTCCAGGGACTGGAAGAAGCGGTGGGGATAAGGCTCCTCCTGCTCTCGGGGGCTGTGAGAGAGGAAGAGAAATGGGTGGCGTCAGTCAATGGGTTAAGAAGGTGCAGGGACACAGCCGACTCTCAGTTACCGAAGAAGTTGAGGCGGGTGGTACAGAAGGATTCTCGGAGATGGACATTCTCAACTGGGTTTTGAAAGGTGACTAGAAGTTTTCAGGTTGGAATGAGATCCAGGCAAGCCGTCTGGTCTGTGAATAAGCACGGAGGGGTCAAAGGGCCCCTGGGCGTGAATGTGGGGTCACGGCAATGTTCGGGGCCAGACACAGCCCTCTTTGTAATAAATAGAATAGGTGCTTACCACGTTCCATGGAACTACGGAAAGGTTCATTTTTCCTCTCAAATCTCCTGCAAGATTCATTTCTTCTGTCTGCACCAACGGTAACAAACGACGTGAAATGCCCCTGCGCTGACACCACAGCCCGCCCCGTGAAGTCCAATTAGCAAATTTACGTTGATTTCAGATTTATCAGATTCGAGTTTTGACTTGTGTCCAGCAGAGAACAGGGGCATGGTGTTATTACAGGCTTGTATTTCACCTTCTCGACGAAGGGAAGGAGAGACACACGTCGTTTTGACGGGATCCAGAGCTCGGCCTGGAGAGAGGCGCCCTATTTTATAACAGGGCTGCTGTCTGGGAAGAGTGGGTGCTGTTTAGTTTGGGGGCCTGTCATGCCAGAGAGGTGAAACAGCATGCAGCCGCAGGCCCCAGCGGTCTTGGCACCATGCCTTCGCTCGACCTGGCAACCGGGCGCTGGGAGGGACAGTGACTTTCGGAGCCTGAAAATTAGCTACAGTTTGCACTCTGCTTAAAAGGAATGAAGACTGTTCTCCTCAGGCCTGGCACACTGGAATGAGGGCAGTTGGGGTGACTGGAATCCCTGGCTTCTTTGAGATGTTCTCCACCTACTAATAACACTGGCAGCCCCTCCCCACACTCTCCCTTCCTCTTCTAAGAGCCGAGGAGAGCATGCCCTGGTGGCCTAGTGGACAAGGCCACCGGGCGCAGTCCACATACATTTCAAAGACCCAGGTTCTTGTCCTGGAGTCAGGGGGAACAACCCAGATGGACACCTAAAAATAAATAGAGTGCTTCTTCCTCTTCTCTCTTCCTGTCGGCTTGCCTACTCACCTTCATTCCTGTCTGCACCTTTCCCTAAGAAAGAGAAAAAAGAGACAAGTCAAAGGAGCAAAGATGGTGGGGCTGAGTGCCTCACCAACCCCTGTCAGGGAGGATGTGGGGATGCACAGGTTGGAATCCCTTTTCTGCCACTTAAGTCCGTGGCCTCGGGGACAGCTGCTTGACTTCGTAACCCAAAGAGAAACCAGCACCACTGTGTGCACAGTTCTGTCTGCGCCCATCTGGTCACTGCAGCAACCGAAGAGTGGCTGGCTTCTGGGGATCATGGCCTTCAGGACACATGAGGTCTCGGTGCTCGTATTATTCTGAATTATCACCGATGTCAGCTGCAGCGATCACTGGCAGAGGAGCGAGCAGGAGGCGGAGCCTCACAGGCATCCAGCACAGGAGCTGAAACTAGAAGGTGTTGCGCTGCCGACTGTTAGCTCCTGTGTTATTACCAGGATGCTGGCTGGAGCGTACCCTGGACCCCGGCTGACCTGGCTTGGCTCCTGGCAAGGAGAGGAGTCTAGCTTGCAGTGCTCCTTTAGGGAAGGGAGGGCGTCCCAAATTCCCATTTTGCAGCTGTGGGGTCTGGGGCTCCAAGCTGCACAGGGAATTCTGGCAGAATTAGGAGTGTCCCAGGCCTGGCAGCCTGGGACAGGGGAGTGGTAACCCTGGGTTTGCAGCCCCAGCAACTCCCCAGCCCTCCTCCCCAGGTTCCTTAAAGGAGATTTGGACCCTGGCTCCTGCATTGTCTCAGGATGGGGACAGTGACTCACCAGGAGGACCAGCCCCAGCTTCCATCCCGTCATTGAGTTCTGGGCAGGGCAGTACCCGCTCCCCACTGCTCCTGGGGCTCAGGGTGCTGAGCTGGCAGAGCCCAGTCGGCTCCAGCACCACCCCCACCCCACAAAATGAAAATAACTTAATACTTGCCAATGCAGCCCTCATTATCTCTCTGAGCAGTCGTATCTGCGCACAAACCTGAGGAGTTCAGATTACCAAGTTTCCAGGCCTTTTGACCAAGCCAATCCAAAACCAATCCTGGTTTTATAACTCAATAAAAAGGACTCAAGAGCTTTTCGGGTGAGAGCAGAGGCGGTAGCTCAGGCCGAGGGGCAGGTCTGGGGAACCATCGGTCTCCCGAATTGCGACGGGGTGGCGAGAGGCTGGGGAGACTGCCAGGCAGGGGGCGGGATGGTTTAAGCCCAGAATGCTCATCAGGGGAGAAAAATAGGCAGAAATGTGTTTCCAGAGCTTTGATTTACCCTCACAACCCGGGCTGCAGGGCCCATACCCCTGCTCTCTAACAGACAGATGGGGAAACTGAGGCAGGATGGCGCCAAGCGGGGCCTCAGCGAACGGCTGAGCAGGCTTCCCAGAACCGAGTGCAAGCGGATGTTTAGTTTTTGCTCATCTGCCGCTGCCTGGAAGGACGCCCTGTTCCGTTTGACCAGGTGCCGGTGGGTGCCCGCGTGACCCCTGGATCTGGGAAGCCTGTTTCCATAGAGTTTCCATGGCGTCTGCAGGTTGAGAAGCAGAGCAGCAGCCCTTCCATCTGGTGTCTGCAGCCTTCTTCTGCAGTCAGATGGCTCTGGGGTGGGGGCTGTGGGCATTGGTGAATCTATGACCATAAGAATCGAGCCTCTGGTGCGTCTTGGTGGAGTAGTGGTTTGGTCTGCTGCTTCCAGCAGGGCGCAGTCCACCTACATCTTGAGGACCTGGCTGAGCATCCCAGTGCTGACGGGAACACCCAAGGTGTGCAACTAAAATAAAAGTAAATAAAATGCTTTTTCCTTGCCTGCCTGCCTGCCTACTGGCCGTCCTGCCTGAACCTTTCCTTAAATAAATAAACAAATACCATAAATGCGAACTGAGCGTCTGAAACCAAATGGAGCTTTTCTTCGCAGGGTTATGTAAGGTTTAGATGCGGCAGAGAGGTGAAGGACGGGGAAGAGGCCCTGCCCCACACAGGTAGTGGCCATGGAAATTGGTTCAACCACTTTGGCTCAGGGATTCGAATCACCATGGCTTGTACCTTTTGGTCTGGTAAATCTACTCAGTGGAATCGATTCTGGGGAATAATTTGAACATTTGTAATTTGTAAAGATGTGGGGAGTAGGTTCAGCACTCTGCTGCACGTAGGAGTGAAGACTGGCAAATATTCAGCCTGCAGAGAGAAGGCAGATTCATCAAAGATTGCCCCCACCCCTGATAGATTTCACTGTACCCACTGGCACATGTAATCAGGTAGATTCATATTTAGTGATCAGAAATCAGATGGAATTTAAGTTAAAACACACACACACCCACATACAAAAGGGATTATGAAACACTGGTGAGTAGTATTTGATTTTTCTCAAATTTTTATAATATGCCTTGATTAATGCATTTTCTTAATAGACATAGTTAGACCTGGAGCATGCTTATCTCTTTGAGATAAACAGATAGTGAATGTTTGCAATCCAGTGAGTCCATTCTGATTTTTAAAAAGTGTTGCATGTAACATGCCTGGTGTAGTAGCTGTTAGGTCAGTCGCATCTGAAGGAGCACAGGCCACATACACCTGCATTAAGTCCTGGGTCCTGAGGGAAACAACTGGTGTGAGCAAATAACTATAACGAAAATAAAATGTTTCTTTCTCCTCCTGCTTGCCTGCCTGCCTGCTTGCTTTCATTCCTGCCTGTACCTTTCTTTTAAAAAATATATTGTAGGCATCCATCTTATAAGCAGAACATGGGGATTCCAGTTGGAAAAACAAAAACCAGAGCAAGACAAGCACATAAAAAGGCAGAAGAGTGGCCAGCACAAAGTAGGTGTGCAGAAAATGAAGTCCTTTCTACTGAACCTCTGCACAGCATCGCCCCAAGGAATAACTTTGAATTAGTGTACACATTTGTCCCCGACCGAAAGCCTGCAGCAATATTTGGCCAAATTAAATGGAAATATATAGGCAGAGTCTCATCAAAAGGAATAAAAAGGAAAGAAAAACCTGACAATACATGCACATAAAATCCACATTGCAACATGCTGGGCTGGAAGCCATAAATTGGAAGCATGTGAGGCCCCCAGTCCTGACCCTTAGATGCTGTTGTGATGCCTCCTCCTATCAAGAGTCATCTTCACGAAGACCTGCGGATGGGAAGGCAGCGCGGGCTCGAGGAGCTGGCTCAGAGGGACCGCTGCCCAGTGCTCTCTGCACATTTGCCGTCCCTTACTTCAATGCAGAGAAGTTAAAAAGGAACTTACTAGGCATCCCACCCCCCCTTCCCAATCACACAGGCAAATGCCGAACAGATGTCCTCAAAGGGTGGAAAAATGAAATGAAAGGCACATTTAGGATTTATAGAGCTGAAAACCAAAAACCAGTGGAAATTAGGACTCTGATGAGCACAAAGTCTGCCGTTAATGCATGATTTTTTTCACCATAGCACTTGCAAATTGGCTTCCAGATCCCCAAGCAGTCAGCAGGAGATGGAGAGTAATGTGGCTTAGTTTGAGAAAATGATGGGTCTGTGCCAGGCAATCAAATCCCTTCAGGATCTGGCAGACAGCCCTTCCCCTATATGCACTCTTGATCCCTCACTGTCCAAAACTGCCATCATGATCCTCTACATGCCAGCATACTCATCCTTGATCCCCTACATGCCAGCATACTCATCCTTGATCCCCACTCTCTAGCATTCCTATCCTTGATCTCTCACTCTCAAGCATTCTCATCCATGAGCCCTACTCTCTAGCACACTCATCCTTGGTCCCCACTCTCTAGCATACTCAACCTTGATCTCCTACTCTCTAGCATTCTCATCCATGATCCTTCTGTCTTTAGCAATCCCATCCTCAATTCCCCTTTCCTGAACTATCTTATACTCCCATCCACATTAGCCCAGCCTTTAAGGCCCTGCACAATGGATCCCTCCCATTATGTTTTCCTTCATACTGAATTAGTTGGTTCATGCCTGAATCTGCAATGCCTTTATAATGTTGTTCTCTCTGTCCATAATTACCTTAGAGGCTTCTGAAAATTCCTTGCAAATCTTCAAGATTCAAGAGAAAGACTCCTGTGGGTGTCCCCAGGCCAGGAGAGACCTCCCTTCCAGCACTTCTTACACCATATTGCCTTTGCTTCTCAGATCTGCCTCCCAGACCAGAGCCCTGTGGAGGCAGGGACTATAGTCATTTTACCTCTGACCTAGAGGATGGTGCTTCTCTATCCAACTCAGCATCCCCCTAGTCTCCCTTGTCCGCGATCTCACTTTCCATGGTTTTAGTTTCCCGTGACCAACCACGGTCTGATCATACTGTGTACAGTAAGCTAGTGTGAGAGACCACATCACGTGGCATTTATTACAGTATATTGTTACAAGTGCTCTAGTTTGTGATTGCTGATGTTAATCTCTCATCGTGCCTAATTTAGAAATTAAACTATATCACGTGTATCTTTTTATTGGGGGAAAACCTAGTACCGAAAGGGTTGGGTACTATCCAAGATTCCAAGCATCCCGGAGGGTCTCAGGACGTATCTCCTGAGGATAAGGAGGGACTGCCACATGCACTTTATTGAGTAAATGAATGATGAGTGAATGAGAGGCAGTCTCTCCCAGATGTTGCTTCTGCCCCTCAGGGGAGCACCATGGGAATTTCCTGGGTGGAAGAAATAAATTAACTCCAGGAGGAAGCAAACTGCCATTTATCTAGACCTGTTGTGCACGGCCCTCCCTCTAGGCGCTGAATAGGGTCATTCAGTTTAATCGCCCATTCCCACTCCAGATATGAGGACGTACACTAGGGAGGTCAGCCGTTTAGCACAAGGTCACCTTTTCTGAGGACCCAGATCCTAGAGTTGCTAGGAGGTGGGGAGAGATTCGGGCCCAGACTGGGTGTGTTGGAAGAGAAGTAAAGGACCATCTGTGGTTGATGCTCAGGAAAAAGCCTACTGACCAGGGAGCAGAGGTCAATTTCAAATTCATTACTGTTTGTGAGTAAACATTTGCTTCCAAGACTGGGTTTCCCAGAATCCTGAATTTTTCCTGATTTCCTTGTGGTAGCCTGATAATAGCTCAGTGGTATTTTATCCTCATAAACACCCTGAAAGGTGGATTATTATTATTCCACTTAAAATGAAAAACTAAAACTTAGAGGATTATTGGGTTCCCTAATAACCAAAGGTGATTGAGCTAGGATTTGAAGCTGAAAGGTCAGACTCCCCAACTGAGTGGTCCAACTGTCCCTCAGGGCTTTTTAACCCCTTTCAAGTTTGGTGACATCATCCAGGAATGAGTGAGGAAGTCTTGGGTTGACCTGGCAGGTCATCAGATCTCACCTTGAGACAGACAGGAGTTAGACAGAAGCGGGTTCACATTCTCTACCAGGGTCCTGTTGCCATTCAATCAGTCATTCTATCTACAAACGTGCACCAGCTGTGACTGATTCTGGGGAAGTGACCTTGTTCTCCAGGGGCTTATGGACCACGAGCAACTGAACAAATGCACAAAACAAGATCACTGCATGCGGTAGCAAGTGCTCTGCAAGTGTTTGAACCCAAACCCACCTTTTGGGTCTCCTATGACTTCTCTTGGAAAGTATTGTGTCCTCTGAGGGTACATTCAGGAAAACAAAGCCAAGGAGCATCAAGTATGTGTATATATATGTAATATAATATATACCAGATCTTCTCTTCATTTACCTATCAGTGGGCACTTAGGTTTTTTCATATCTTGCCTGTTGTAACAGTGTTGCATTAAATGTAAATGTTTACACGTCTCTTTGAGTTAGTGCTTCCATATCCTTCTTGTTCTTTGAATAGACACCTAGAAGTGGGATTACTGGATCCATATCTTTCTTGTTCTTTGAATAGACACCTAGAAGTGGGATTACTGGATCGTACGAGAGTTCTATTGTTAATTTTTTGAGGAAGCTCCAGACTGTTTTCCAAAATGGCTATTTCCAACCTACACGCTACACCCCACCGACCATGCATGAGGATCTCCTCTCTCCACACCCTCATCAACACTTGCTTCTTGTCATTTGTCATTCTACTCCATTCTCCACAACGTAAAGTGATATCTCATTTTGGTTTTGATTTGCATTTCTCTAATAAGTGATGAAGAACATTTTTTCACGTGCTGGGTGACCAGCTATTTATCCTCATCGCAGAGGTGTCTTGAGATCCTCTACCCGTCCTGGGGACTGCATTATTTGTGACTTTGTTATTAAGCTGTACGAGGTCTTTTATAAATCTTGCATGTCAACCACTTATCAGGTGTATGATGTGCAAGTTAAGCAGGATGTCTTTTCATTCTTGTTGATAGTTTCAGTCACTGTATGAAAATCTTTGCTTTCCCTTGTCATTGGACTTGAGGTCTGAAAAACACCTTTAAAGGTAGCATCATGGATATATGACTTCTATTTTCTTCCTTATGTTTTATAGTTTCTAGTCTTACATCAAGCCTCTAATCCATGCTGAATTGCTTTTTTAGGAAATGCTCCAGTTTCTTTTACATGTGACCATCCAGTTTTCTCAACACTATTTGTTGAAGACTTTTCTTTCTCCATTGCATGTTTCCAGCACTTCTGTCATAAATTAACTGGCCAGAGATATGTGGGCTTATGTCAGGGCTCACAGTTCTATCCCATTGACCTTCGTATCTGTTTTATTCCAATACCATATAGTTTTGTTTACTATTGCTTTGTAGTATATTTTGAAATCAGGGAGTGCAATACCGTCACTTCTTGGCTTATTTCTACGAATTGCTTTAGCTTATTTGAGTCCTTTTGTAATTCCATATAAATCTAATTTGTTTCATTTCTTTGAAAAATTGGAATTTTAATTCAGATTGCATGAAAACTGTATATATATATATATATATATATATATATATATATATATATATATATCAGTGCTTTAGATAAGGTGACCATTTTGACAATGTTAATTCTTCCTATCATGGAGCACAGAATATTTTTCCATCTCTTTGTATTTTCCTGTATTTCTTTTAACAATGTCCTATAATTTTCATTGTATAAATCTTTCACGCCTTTGTTACATTATTCTTAAGTTCCTTAAATTCTTTTTAACATAATAGTAATGAGATTGCTTTCTTTACTTCTTTTTCATCTAACTCATAATTTGCATATACAATGTAATGGAGTTTTATAAACTGATTTTGAAACCAATCACTTCACTATACTCCTTTTTAATTTCTAAGAGTTTTCTAATGGAGTCTTTTGGGTTTTCAATGCACAGTATCAAGTCATCTGCAAGGTGCAATAGTTTCACTTATCTTTTCCAGTTTGGATTCCTTGTCTTTCCTCTTCCCGTCCAGTTGAGGCTGAGACCACCAGGAGCGTGCTGAACAGCAGTGGTGAGAATGAGCCACCTGGTCTTATTCCTGATTTTAGGACAAGTGCTTTCAGATTTTCGCCACTGAGTATGATATTAATTGTGGGTTTATCTTATATGACCTTTATTATATTAAGACAATTTCTTTCTATAATTTTATCAAGTTATTCTTGTCGTAAATGGGTAGTGCCTATTGTTAAAGACATTTTTGCATCGATTGAAATAATATGATTTTAGTTCTTCCTTTTGTTTCTGTGGTTTATTGCATTAATTGATTTACATAGGTTGAATCATCCTTGCATCTCTGGGATGAATCGCACTTGGTCATGATGGATGATCCTTTAATGCACTGTTGAATTTTGTCTGCCAATATCTTGTTAAGAAGTTTTGCATTTATGTGCATAGCTGATATTGGCCTGTAGCTTTCTTTCTTTTTGATGTCCTTATCAGCTTTTGGCATCAGAATGATATTGGCTTCATAGAACGTGTTTGAAAGGGTTCCCTCACGTTCATTTTTTAAAAAACGTTTAAGAAGACTGGGCATT
The DNA here is from genome assembly GCA_004363575.1 of Solenodon paradoxus. NCBI lineage: Eukaryota > Metazoa > Chordata > Mammalia > Eulipotyphla > Solenodontidae > Solenodon > Solenodon paradoxus. Next base: position 81,776 of record RJWH01004059.1, on the reverse strand, counting down.
AAATCTTCTTCAAAGGTCTGGTAAAACTCACTAGTTAAGCTGTCTGGTTTCGGCTTTTATGCTTTGGAAGACTTTTGATTACTGTTCCAATTTCATTGCTTGGGAGCAGTCTATTTAGGTTTAGTGTTTACTCCTGTTTCTGTCTTGAGAAGCTATATAATTCCAATAATTTGTCCAGTTCTTCTAGATTGTCCAACTTGTTGGCACATAGGTATGTATTACAGTCTCTTACGATCCTTGTATTTCACCATCTCTGTTGCAACTTCTCTTTTGTTTCTAATTTATATTTATTAGAGTTTTCTCTCATTTTCTCTTAATAAGCCTGAATAAACTTTTACTAATTTTGTCTTTTCCAGAGCCAACTTCTGGTTTTATTGACCTTTTGTTTTGGCTTTTTAATTTCTATTTCATTTGTTTCTGCTCTAATTCTTATTATTTCCTTCCTTCTACTAACCTTTGGTTTCATTTGCTCTTCTTTTTCTAACTCTTTAAGGTATAAAATTAAATTCTTTACAGACAGAAATATAATTTCATTATCCTGAAATGAATACAGAATTGTGAACAAAAGAAATAATAAATATAACTATATAAAAGATTCAGTTGTTTAGTTGAGATTTTTTTGGTTTCTTGATATAAGCCTGTAGGGTTATAAACTCTCCTTTTCATATTGCTTTTGTTGCTTTGTCCCATATGTTCAAGTAGCTGTGTCTTCCTTTTTATTTGTCTTCAAGTATTTTTTTAGAGAGGAAGGGGAAGGAAGAAGAAGCATTTTTAAGGAAGAAAGGAAGGAATAGAAGGAAGAACTAATTGTTAATTATGGTTGTGCCCTCTACTCTGGTTGCAAGCCTCGTTCCTAAGGTTTTACATGATTTACACCGCAGACACCAGCGTAGTGCCTGAGCCACCAGGGTGTGTCCTTCTCAAGTATCTTTTTAAGGAAAGGTGCTAGCAGAAGTTAAGGCAAGCAGAAGCTGGCAGCAGGAAGAGAGAGGAGGAAAAGGCACTTTATTTTATTAGTTGTTCCTCTTGACTGCTCCTAGTGGCCCCAGGACTCGAACCTAGGACCTTGAGATGTATGTGGACTGCTCCTGACCCCTACTCCAGTAGGGTGCACCCTCAAGGATGTTTTAATTGCGCTTTGGATTTCTTCATGACCCAGCAGCTGCTCAGGAGCATAGTCTTTAGTCTCCACACATTTAAGATTCTTCTCATTTAATTTTTTCTTTTGTTTGAATTCTACCTTTATAACTTAGAAATCAGTTAAATATTTGATATTTAAATCTTCACAAGTTTATTGATACTTTTACTGTGTCCCAACATCGGATCTGTCCTTGGGAATACTCCACATGCATTCGGAAAGAATGTAAATGCTAATGGTTTTGGATGGAGTGTTCTGCAAATGTCTATTAAGCCCGTCTAGTATAAGTCAAGATCAGGGTTTCTTGCTTGTTAATTCTGTTTGGCTGATGCATCAATCTTAGCCTCTTGCTCCAATCAACTGTCCCAGTAAAGCAGCTCTTGTCATCTACCACTGCCTAAACCTTGCATGACTTCCTGCTGCCTCCAAACTCAGGAGGGCACAGTCATTTCCCTCTGGATCTCTTCTAACAGTGCTCTAAGAGGAGTCTTCTCGCCAAGCTCAGCTGGCAATGTCTGCAAGGGTGTGACCTTTGGAACCCATTGGGCTCTGTGCTCGCAGTGTGGAGAGGGGCCGCTAATCCTGTTTTCCCCACACGTGAGGCAGGGCCGGTGAGTGGTTCTGTTTCCCTTGGATTAAGTGGGCCCAGCGCTCCTGATACAGCAGGTGATGGATACATGCGTGTGGAAGAGTCGGTCCCTGTGGCAGGTCATGTCCTGCAGGGAGTAGTTCGGAGACCCAAGGCTTACCTTAGGCAGCTCCTGTGAGCGATGAGGGGAGAGGAGGCGGGGTGACAGGGAGAGCCTCAGAAGGTGACGAGACCTGACCAGGTCTTGGCCAGCCCGCTGGGAGCTCCAGAACAACCATCTCACGTTATGGTATAAGTGACCAGACTAATGCCCCCGGGATAGCCCGGAAATGCCTGGTCTGGGCTGCAGAGCTGAGTTCCTTCTCCGTGGCACTAACCGCTCAAGTTTGCCAGCTAACTGCTCTCCAGCTGAACCAAGAATTCTTTCTGGAAGGGCCCTAGTGGCACACCCCAGGCCTGCCATACTCACCGGGCCAGCTGCTTCACGACGGAAGGTGTGGTCACACGCCTTTGAGGTGACCCGGGACCACCCCATGCTCACGGCCTCCGACTTCCACAGCTGTCAGTGACCCTAGAGAAGGAACCTGGCAAAGCCTGCAGGAGGCGGGGGAAGAGTCCGTGGAACCACAGGCCCCACCCAGGTCCGCAAGGACAGAGGTGGGCACCTTTAGGGGCAGGTCTGTCACAAGTTCTCGGTTGTGCTGCTGCAGCCCAGGAATCAGAGGAGGTCGACATCAGGACTTGGAGGCTCCACCAGTCAGGTCAAGGGCGGGAACCCAAGTCAGCGCTCTCCTGGCTCTGGCCCCCAGCAATCCGCAATGCCATACTGTGGTCTAGTCGCGGCATTGGGTCTGGTTTTTATGGCCTAGGGTCTGTATTTTCCTTTCCTTTCTGGAAAAGGCTTGGTATTCCCCTGACTTGGGAGCCGTAATTACCGTACTAACTGGAGGAGACTTGGGTTTTTACTGAGGCACATAAAAAGCAGAGGCAGGTTCTGGCTGGCAGGGCCTGGGGACAAACAAAATGCCACTCACACTAGGAGAAGACAGAGCTCCCTAAGTGAGAACTGGTTCTTGGTTCTCAACCCCTGAGGTTAGAGCTGTGCTCTCAGTGATTCGGCTCTGGGGGGCACAAAGAGAGCCTCTGATACATGGCTCGACACCGCCTGAAAGGGTTAATCCACCCCCTCACCAACCAGGCCTTAGGTTAGAAGTACCTGGCTCAAAGGGAGTGCTTTGCAGCCTTGACAATTCGATGCTCAGCTTATCAAGGGAAGCCCCCAGCTCCCATCATTAGCCAGAACCTGGATCGCCCCTGAAGGAAAGGGCTGAGTATGGGGGCAGAAAGAAGCTACAAGTGAGGAGTACCTGCTCTGAGCAGATGAGGAGCAGAGGCTCAGCAAGGCTAGGTTTCTTGTCCGTGATCACACAGCAAGGAAGGGAGGGGTACTGGAAATGTTTGGAAAGTAACTTGCATCTCTCTCCTTCCCCCGGGAGGCTCTCAGGCCGTTTAAGGGGGCACAGAGGTGGCTTTTCCTGATCCTCACCAGGGCGCTTAGGAGGGGAGGTTTGGGATGGCTCTGTGATTAGCCTAATTACACTGTTTACACCTAGCCAAGGTGCGAAGGAATGGGGAAGACAGGTCTCCCACCCACATGCCAAGGTTACTGGCTTGTTGCTAACTATGAAATAACCCTGTTTGGGCATTTCATTCAGCTGCTTAATGGAAATAGTTGGAAAGTCCTAGCCATGAGAAGTGGGAAAGGCAAGAAAGACGATGCTACCTTTCACCAGGGGAAGAGTTCTTCAGAGCCTTTCAACATATATCGTTTGCCCATTCATCCAAACATCTTTATTTTTTTCAGATGACTAGCCAGACATTTATTTATCCATCTATCTATCCATCTACCCACCCATCTATCCATCCACCCATCCACTCATTTTTCCATCATCATCCACCCCTCGACCCATTTCTCCATCATCCATCCCACCCCTCCACCCGTTTCTCCAACATCTGTCCATCCATTCACCTATCCATCCACCCACCCATCCACCCACCTATTAACCATCTGTTACCCATTCATCCCATTCATCTGTTACCCAGTCATCCATTCATCCCAAGGCCAGCTGGAGGGAGATTTTGCCACTGAAGTCAGGAACGTCTTGGGAATGATCCCAGTCTTTGTCACTTACCTGCCTTGTGGTGTAACCCTTCTGAGCCTCTCTTTCATGCCTGCAGAGAAAAGCTGATAATACCTCTATGAAGTGTGTTAAAGGGGTGATCATGTGGTGAGGCTCATTAAGTGCCCAGTGGGGAGCTTGTTACATACTCTGTACTCAGTAATGCCAGTTTCTACCACTTACCTTGTCCAAGACTGTGATGTATCCATTTTCCTCCACCTTCTTGCCTGACTTGTGCAGGCCCTCCCTGGGGATACGAAAGTTACCACATCAGCAGGCTTCTGCCTTCATGGAGTTTCCAGTCTAGTTATTGAAATAACACCGAGAGGCTCTGTTTAATCCAGGCCGTACATGTGTTTTACTTGGTCCTCAATGTGTTGACTGTTTTTTTGCTTGCTCGGTTTTTAGACCATATTTTTGAAAGCAATTTTAGGTTCACGATAAAGTTGAAATTACAGAGATTTCCTAAGTACCCTCGGCTCCGCTGGCTATCAGCGTCCCCCCAGGTGGTCGTGTGTCAGAGACAATGAACCTGCAATGACACGTCATCTCACCCAAAGCCCACTGTTCATGCAGATTCACTCTCAGTGTTGCATAGGCTGTGGGTTTTGACAAATGTACAGTGACTTGTACCTGCCGTATAGTATCAGACACCGGAACTTCACCGCCCTGAATATCCTCGGCAACCTCGGGTGTCTCAGCGAGCTGTCTTTTCCAGAATGTCTTGGAGTTTTGGTCCTGCAGGAGGCGGCCTTTTCAGACTGACTTCTTTCACTTGGTGATAATGCATTTAAGCTCCCACCATGTCTTCCCATGACTAGATAAAGCCTTTCTTTTCAGCACTGAATAAAATCCCCCAGCCTGGATGGACCACAGTCTGTTTATCCATCACCTACCAAAGGACATCTTGGTTATTCCAGGTTTGGGCAATTATGAATAAAACTGCTACAGACACCCTTGTGTAGGCTTTTGTATGAACAGAAGTTTTCACTGAGTTGCTAACTGCCAACCTTTAAACACTGAGAGATTTCACACTAAAAACAAACATGCCAACAAGACTCTCAGTTCCTCCAGAAAACAGAAGGGCCTAATATCTCATCCCTGCTGCACAGTGGGTGGGGAGTCAGCACCTGCTGTCCCCCGGGCTGCAGTCTCCACCCAGCCCCTCTGCTTACTTCTGTCTAATGGCTCCAGGAATGTGAGTTTGAGATCTCCGATGGGAAGGTGTGTGTCCTGTCCAACCAATGTCTTGTTCACTTCAAACTAAGTCCTATCCCTTGCTTACCTAGACCTGATGCTATTCAAGAGCGTGACAAATGAACTCAGCTCATCTCCATGGCAGTGCTATGGGGCCAGCATCCTTTTTGTGCATGTGAGTAAACAGGCACACAGAGCTTTATTAAGTTGTCCCAGGTCACACAGCCAGAAGTGGCAGAGCCCGCGTTTGAACCCAGGCCCTCCAGCACGTAAGCGCCACACCATGCCTGTTGTAGAGAAAGATGAGAAAGCGTAGATGACACACAGAAGACACTGGGCCACGGAACTAGTAACTGGCAGGCCCGAAAAGTCACAGTTCAGAGGAGAGACAGAGCCCGGATGGGACCAGCGGAGCTGGTCAACGGCACTCGAAAGACTGGACTAAGCTGTAAACTGAGGCCTGTGGAGGCATGTGGTCACTAAGTTGCAAATTTGGGACCTCAGGTCCCCAGAAATGTTAACCTCATGCCAAGTCATCTGTTTCACTGGTTCCAGGCCACCCTACTCTCATCCGTCCAGGACGTGTAGCCTGTCATCTCATATGACAATGGAGACCGAGTCCTGTCTTCAAGGAAGCAGGCGTGGCTTCAAAAGCAGAAGGAAAAGCTTTCTGTGACCAGTGAAGAGGGTCACACCTGCCCTTGCACACAGGCCTGCACAGTGGTAACACAGACGAGCGCCCGCAACACACGCCACACACACCACATAAACACGTCACACACACACGCACACACTCCTGCCTGTGCAAGTGCACACCCACACACGTGTAGACGCTCACACAACCCAGCACAGCGTTACACACGCACAGACCACACAGTGTGATGCACACGCATGCACTCGCAAATGCTGTACACACACAAACACGTCCATACACGTGCACACTCATGCCTGTGCAGGGCACACACCCACAACCAAGCACATGTGTGTGCACACACGCAATCACACCCACCCATGTGACACACGTGCACACACTCAGACACACACACTCTGCCCTCTTGCACTCCCCCCAGCACTGCGCCGCTGCAGACTCCGAGTCCTTTTAAAACCCACCAGGAGGCAGGTCCCAGCAGAAGAAGTGTTTGGGTTGCTGTGATGTAAAAAGAAGCAGAAACGTCTCCGATGTGCGCCCTCCCTCTCGCCCTCCCTCTTTTAAACCAGGCTTTTAAGTGCTGGCCGTCAGCCTGCCACTGCCTCGCTGCAAAGCTATTTAGAAACTTCCTGCTCCACATGCTAAGTAACAGTCCATGAATTTTAACTTCCACCAGGGCTGTGCAGCGCTGCGCTCCTCGGGCCTGCGTCTGCCATTCGAAGTCCTTGGAGTGTCTTTCTCCTTCCTCCAGCCTGGAACACAATGGGGACCTTGGCAGGACTTTTTGGGTTCCCACTATGCAGACCTTTGGCTTTAGGTACAAAGACATGGGATTAGGATCTTTTATCATTATCCTCAGCAAGTACACAGTTCGGTTCATATGATTTACCAAGCACACTGCTTGACGGGACAGCCTCCCTGCACCCAGTCCTGCCCCGAGCAGCTCCCAGTCTTGAGGGACCAGACAAATTGCAGTGGCAATTCTAGGGGAATGGTTATGTACTCAAGCTTCACAGCAAGCTGCCTAAGGATAGGTTTCTCTTACAGACAAGACCGAGGCCCAGAGAGGTCGAGTAACTTCAAAAGGACACACAGCTCACCACTGCAGAGCTGGGATTTGAACCCAGGCAGGTCATGTTCTTGGCCCATTTTTCTGTTGAGCTTTTGGTCTGATTGATATGTTGGAGGTCTTTCAATTTTGAGAGCATTGTCTCTTTGCGAGATGGGTACGCAGAGCTCCCGTTTGCTGTCTTTGTCTTTTGACTTTATTTGCTCTTTCCCCTTGTAGTGTGTAGGATGTATTCATGCGGCACTTACAAGCTTTCCTTTTATGGCATTTGAGTTTTGGGTTAAGCTCAGAGAAAGGACTTCCCCATTCTGGAATTCTATCTAAAAGTGCTGTTTTCGCCTAACGATTTTTAGAGTTTGGTGGTTTTTGTTTGTTTGCTCATTGAATATTCATTCCATTTAGAATTGATTCCTATAAGGTATGGTTTCCACTTTAGTTAACTGTGATATAGTCTCCCCAACCAGGAGACCCTCAGCTCAGAGTCTAGGGGTACCCACAGCTACCTAGGAATTGGTGGGACTGGGGATTCGAAGATTCTAACATTAGTTATTAAGGAAATGGAAGGAGGGTATTGTCCAAGCTTGCAATCACAGTTTAGATGAGTCTGCCCTATTTTTCAGTCTCTTAGGCCCTCAATAGCAACAGACGCCCAAGAGCCCTTGAACAGAGACCTGGGCACGCTCTCCAGCCCAGCCCGGGCAGACACGGGCCATCGGGAAATGGGTATGTCAGGCTTACAGGCCAGGAGGCAGAGAGACAAAGTCAGGTAGAGGCAGACTCGTGTGAGGGTGCCATGGACTGCAGACAGCTCAGGGTCCATGCTGGCATGCCTGAACCGTGCCCGGAGAGAGGGCGAGTTCTCAGCCACTGCACATGGTCCCCTCCGCCGGTGCAGGAGGGGTGTGGCCAGCTGGGCCAGAGAGACACGGCTGTGCAGAATCCACACGCGGCTGCCGGGAGGGAATTGGCCCAAATTCACAAGGAGGCATTTCTCTTGATGGAACTGAAGCTTCCCCTCGGCTTTGGCGAGATGGTGACGTCAACTCCAGCACGGGGAGGTGCAGGGGCCCCCCTGTGTTTTGTGCGCATGTGTGCTCCTCATCCCGAGCTTCCGCGAGAGGCGGTCACGTGTTTCCTTCTTCGTGACAAGCTGGGTCCCCGCGCTCAGGAATCCCCGCCCTGCCATGGGGCCTCACACCGCCCTGCTCCATTCTTAGCTGAGTGGGGCCGACAAGTCACTGTTGTGTGGAGAGGACAGCAGATGCTTTTGCAGAGTCATTGCAGGATAGACGTGATGAGGTCAAATAGCTGGCAGGTGGCTGGGCGCTTGAGTTAATGGCGGTACTAACGATGTCGATAATGATTGCTGCTGCTGCACGTGAGCATCACATGCGCACAGGTGTTTATATCAGCCACGGGTTCATTCAGCGCTCCCAAGGGAGAATGGATCTGACCCCAGGTGCAGAAGGTGTTGGAAAGGTGAACTCCCTTCTCACATGGGGCGCCTCTGGAGTGAGGGCCTCTAGTGGCTTTCCACCTCCATTCCCACCATCTGTCCCTAGAGCTTCCCAGAGGTGACAGACGGTTAAAGATATTCTGCAGCCCCTGGGGCACAGAGTCTGGACTAGGGGCTGTCAGTTGAGGGTGACCTCGCCTTTGCGGTGTGACTCGGGTGGGCACACCCCTGGGTCCTCAGTCTGCGGATGCAATGTCGACCAGATGTCTCAGGGTCTCCTGGATGAATGGTTTCACAGCTAACATGGTGACTTTTGTCTTTAAGCATTTTCTGGTGTCTTCTTTCATCCCCAAATCATGATTGTGTTTAGAAACAACTCGGAAACTGCTTCTTCTATATTGCAGGAGGTTCCAGGTGTCCTGAGAAGTGTCTCACAGTAGCAGAGGGGGCAACAGGTGGCCTCCGTCGCACTGGCTGCCCCTCTGTTCCCTGGGAGGCAGCAAACTGCACAGAAGCGTGGGAACGGGGAGAAGGGCACCGACCCGGGTGCTGGGTGGCCTTGGGTGTGACAATGAGCTTCTCTGAACTCGGCTGCCACAGCGAGGGATTTCCAGGTCCTGCCTGGCTGGAAAGCGCTACATCTGCAGCCCAAAAGAGTGTGCCTCTGTGGGGAGAGGAGGAAAGCCAGTAAGGACTCTCTCCCTTTCTCTGCTCCGTGTCGGATAGCACCCTCCACCGGCTCCCATTCTCCTTCCTGGCTCAAGTGAGGTCCAGGAGCTTCAGTAACTTCCATCTTTTGGGCGCGGAGGCGGGGTGGAGGTGTCCTTTGCACAGCTTCTAATCTGCTTCCAGCCTCGTCTTGCCTGGTCTCTTCCAGGATCCGAGGCCCTGAGTTGGTTCCCGGGGCCGGTCCTGCACCCGGGCCTGCCGGGCGGACCCGCCTTAGGCGCTGCTCTGGCGCCCCCTGGTGGTGGGTGCGGCGGCGCCGGCTCGTCTCGCTCTGAACCCGCTGGGGCCGCTTCGTGGGTCTAGAAACCGGTCCACCGAAGGGTTTTCACCTTCATCAAGGGTTTCTTTTCTCTAGTGTGTGTGATGTGTCCTTTTCCTGGTTGGTGGGTTAGGGTGGTGGTTGTTATATGTTATGCTAGTTTCCTCTCATCTGTACAACAGAAAAACAATCAGGGATTTGATCACGTTTGCATTGTTGGATGAGAGTGTGGCAAAGCTAAGATTTCATCTATTGTGATGAGATTCACATTATTTTTCATGAATACGTTGTATTAACATTACTGAAGACCTTTATCACGTACATGCTGTCATATACAGTGTGTAATATACAGTATATTACGCAATACTTGTTACTGAAGTGTAGTCATTATGGGAAATTCACCGAGACAAAGACGCATAGCCACGTGATTCATAATAGCCCTGAACTAGGACCAGTCCGAGTGTCCACCAGCAGTAGGTGGATAAACTAATAATGGTGTGTGAAAAACACAAACCCAGGTACAAGCAACAATATGTGGCCTCACAGTCCTTACACTGAGTGCAGCGAGTGAGAGGCAGACGATTTTCTGCAGACACATTCTAAGAGCAGGAACCTCCTCTGTAGTGACAGACTCAGAAAGGCCAGGTGGGGTGGGGACAGGAGCCAGCAGGCATTCCGAAATCTCCGTACCTTGGTTTAGCTAGTGGCCACATTCATACAAACATTTCTCAAGCTGCAAACTTGCTCCTTGTTACTATGGTGGGCTGAATGCTTGCAGCCCCCTCCAAGGCCTGTGTCAAATCCTGGAGTCCCCTCCTGTAAGGTATGGAGGTGCGGCCTTTGGAAGGTGACTGGGTCCCAAGGATGGGACCCCCATGAGTGGGATTCATGCCTGTATAAAAGGGTTGCAGAAAGCCCTCTGTCACGTGAGCACCCAGGGAGAAGACGGTTGTCTGGAATTCGGAAGGGGCCTCCCCAGCACCTGGCCATGCTGGTGTCTGACCCAGCCTGCAGAAGCTGAGGAGGAAAGTTCTGTGCGTGTAGGTCACCCAGTCTGGCAGCCCCAGCCAGACATGCACTTTGCACCTTTCTTTTTTGGGTTAAAAAATCTCAAAACAGCAGAAAGGGAAGAGATGTAAACACACTCGCATAAAAAAGGTAGATGCATTTGGGGGAAGGGGACCATTTTCTCTTCTTTTTATGCATTATTGTGCTTTAAATGTTTACAGTCAGAAAAGCCATCTTTACCAAAGATGACTTATCTGGGGACTTGTGAGGAAGCACAAATAATATACGTACACTGCTTTGTAAAACCCAAAGTGTTTTGGAAGCTGTCCGTTTGATGTGTGCCTTAGGAAGGTCTGTGCGTGAACATTCAACACCGACTGAGTGCTGGTCGGAGATGGAAACTAGGCACCTCAGAATTTCTGGACTCAGCCAGGCCCAGAGGTGTAGGGGAGGCCTGGGAGGGCTGGGGATTGGGTGTGGCTGAGTGTCCACAGGGCCGCGGGACAAGAAGGACGGTCCTTCTGTCCTCACGCTGCCCTGGAAATGAGTATGGTCAGCACTGTTTTATAGATGAGGCGACCGAGGCTCAGGTAGGACCAAAGACTGTGCCATTGTGACTCAGACTCTGCTCTGTCAGACTGCAGAGCCGGCCTGTATGCCATGTCACCTCAAAGGCCACAGGAGAGCCAGGGCGCTGCTCCCGGGACCCTCCTGCAGGCCCACACTCTTGATCTGAATGCTGACTGGCAGCCTGCAGGGACAGGATGGAAGGAGTGGAACTGATCCTCCCTCCAGCGGGGAGACGTGTCTGCATCCCTAGATGATCTTCTCCTTGAACCCACAGCAGTTTGTGAGGGACCTCAGCCCCCCGTTTTACAGACAGGGAGGCGCAGAGGTGAGAGAGCTCACCTGGGCGCACAGCTGGGTCTGCGTCCCGCAGCTCCGGGCGCACACTTTCCTCTGCCTCAGTTTCCCGGACAAATACGGCTGCTGGAAGCGGCCTCGCCAGGTACAGACGTGGCCTGGACACCACCCGAGGGCTGCAGTGTGTGCTCCACAAAACATTTAAATGATATTTCTGGGCGGCACTGGTCTGGAGAAAAGCAGAAGGCAGACTGGCTCATGCTCATTTCTTCTTTTGATTTTACGAGAAACGCAGACGTTTCGGGGCTCCCTACAGTCTCCGCCCGGACCTGCCGTGCGAGGTGACGGTGGGACTTGGCTCAGGCTGGGAGAAGCCCCATGAGCACCGTCTGCGTGCCAGGCCAGGTGCTCGGCCCTCCGTGTTCTTCCTGGCGAGCCCCGTACCGCAGCAGGCTCCGCCCAGGGGCGGAGTCTGGCCAGTGTCTGCCTGAGTTCTGCTCTCCCTGCCTGTGCTCAGTCTCCAGGGTGCCAGCTGCCTGGGTCCTCCCGGGGAGGAAGGCCTGCTCCGGACAGTGCTTGACACTGAGAAGTGGAAACCAGCCCTGCCTGGTGTTGAGGGTGCTCAGAGTCGGGAGAGGCACCCAGGGGTGGGCGCATTCTGGGCGGGCTTTCTGGAGGCGGTGTGCTGTCGGACCCGGACGAAAGTGCAGAGAGGTGGCAGTAGTGACGGTGGGAGGGAGTCCCTGAGCTTGCTTTAGCCATTCTGGGGTTGGGGAAGCACACTGCTGTGGAGAAAAGCTCTTAACTTTGAACTTGTCCCCAGAGCAAGGAGGCTGCAGATGAGAGGCTCCTGTCGGGACTGCACATTAGAATCCCCGGGGAAGGTTTTGCACATCCAGGTGCCCAGGCCCTGCCCAGAACAAGTCAATCAGAATGATGGGGACAGGACCAGGCCCCAGCGGTATTTAAAGCTATAAATGGATTCCTGACTTGTACTGGGGTCTGAATCCGGGGTTGGGCATTCTCACAATTGCTTTTTTTTTTTTTTTTTTTTGAGGGAGGCAGGAATAAAGTCCATTGAGGAGGCAGGCAGGGAGAGAGGAGGAAGAAGCATTTATTTATGTATTTCAGTTGTTCACCTTGGTTGTTCCTCCTGACCCCAGGTCATGAACTCAGGTCCGGGCTGTATGTGCGTGGATTCTGTCAGCCAGAGTCACAGACTTAACTGCTGACCCACTGGGGTGCACTGACCGTCTCACAATTTGAGGGGGAACAGGCTGGCATGCGTGGGTCATCCATCAGACACCCAGAGCGGTGCTGGCCCATCTGGGTCCACTGGCGACTTGGGAACAAACCTAGTCCATCCCCCATCACCCGGGCAGCCTGGTAATACGGACTGTGTCCTCTTCCCTGGCCTACCCTCTGTGGAGCTTGAACCATCATGACCAAAGCACAGGAGGGAGAAGAGGTGTGTGTGGCAGTGAGGGCACCAGGGTCCCACTGGGGGACTCAGAGCCTGGAGCTTCCTTAGGCTGTGTGTGTGAGTGCGAGTGTGTGTGCACACAGTGCCGCATGTCCCGGAGACGTGGGAGCTCTGCTGTGACTGTCGTGAGTCCCGTCATCCTCAGGGTGTGCCCCGCGAGAACGTGGCTCCCCCGGGAGGTGAGATATCACAGATGTTCTGGGCCCCTGCGAAGCAGGGCATCGCGGTGAGTGAGCCAGTGGGTGTATGAATGAACAGACACAGAGACACATGCAGGGACAGGGAGTCATTTAAAGTTTCCACTAGGGAAATTCAGAAAGAGGTTAGCACACATACATTTTCTGACATTTCAGAAAAATAAGCGTTCAATGCCACACAGGGTGCAGGAAGGCGCCGTGGGGTTTCTGTGCTGGGAGCCCATAAATTGTTTGCCTTTATGTGACCGAGCTCACGCTGCAGCGAGGCTGGGCTACGGCGTGTGCGCAATGCCCAGACCACAGGTGCCCGTCAACGGATCTGTGTGTGCTGCCGTGGGTGCTGCGTGTGCACACGGGGTGCAGGTGGGCGCAAGGGGCCTTCTGTATCGCCGGGGTGCCCAGGCCTGCATGGGGGCATGGGTGGGTTTGTTGTGGGCATATGTGCTTCGGGGAACATGCTTGTCTGCCAGGAGGAGAAATCAGGCACCACCTCGTGAGTGCCAGGGTGAAAGGCAACAGCGACTAACAGAATGAGAGAGAAGGTTCCCTGGTGTGCCCTGGTGGCTGGGTGGTTAAACTTGCAGCTCTGGCTGGTACAGTCCACACATATCCCAGGACTGGGGTTCGTGTCCTGGGGTCAGGGGAACAGCCAAGATGAACATAAAATAAATGACTATTTCTTCCTCCTCTCTCTGCCTGCCTGCCAGCTCACCTTCATTCCTGCCTGCTTCTTTCCTTAAAAAAAATAAACCCTCAGATCCTTTCAGCTGAGGCTCAGAACGCCTTCCCTGGTCAGCAGCCTCTGCCAGGACCCAGTCCTAACACAGACCCAATGAGCTTCAGCGTCGCGGCGAATGTGACGACCACCATGTGAGTGGGGTCTGCCCAGGCTGCCAAGGCTTCGGATCGATTGAGAAAGAGTAAGCACAACGAAATGCGAGCTTTCTTCCAGAAGGTCATTACCATCGCAGCTGGCAGCAGCCCAGCCCTGCAGGAGGGTGAGGTCGGATAGACAGGGGTGACGGCAGGGAGTGGGGGGCGCTGTCACCCCAGCTCCTGACCAAGCAGAGAGCGCACCCCTGAGAGCCCCCTACTGACACCTCCTGCAGACGGATTTGGTAAGAGGAGCAGGCGTCCCCTTCCTGGCACGCCCCACAAAGGACAGTGAGTGTTAGGTATGCAAAGGGTTCACATCCTCTGCCATCCCAGCCACTTGGTGGAGAAGGTGTCAGACCTGCCCAGGTCACCTGGCCAGTGGCCAATGCATCTGGAAGCTCGGACTATGGGCAGAGGCAGAAAGGTGCATGATTTCCAGGTGTCTGGACACTGGAAATGCCCACTGTTGGTGTTAGTCGTGGTCTCAGAAGGCCCCTGTGCAAATGAACCTACCTGCAGTCAAAGGTCAGCAAGCATTTTCTGTACAGTGAGGGTAGTGACTCTTTGAGGCTTTTGGGCCAGACAGGCTCTGTGGCAGTGACTTAAGCCCTGCGGCTAAGTGGGAAAGTGGCCCAGACAGCACAGAAGCGAACAAGTGTGACTCCAGTAAGCTGTTTGCAGATCTGCGCTGGGCCAGACCGCGTTTGTCCTCCCTGTCTCTGTGGTGGGTGTCTGCCCTTTGGCTGCCCCGCGTATCATTTCTGCTTCTTTTGGTAACACGTGTCTCCCCCTTGAGAACTTCCTCCCTGTGTTTAAATGTATAGCGTATACAGGCCCTAAGTTGTCTGCTTGACTCAAGACAGGAGGAGTCTTCCCTCCTGCAATCCCCTCTAATGCTACTTGGTTTAAGAATGGACACCTGACCCAATGGATGCCAGTAAGAGTTAACGCATTTGCTCAACATTTAGGGGAAAGGACGAACTTTCTTCCCCCGGGGCTGGGAAGCCTGGAACTTGTACAGCCATTAGCTCCTTGTAGAGGAAATTCTGCGTCTACCAAAGGACCACTGTGTGGAGCCTGCAGTGGAAGGCAGAGCGGAAGACTAGAAGATGCCTTTTTCCTGGTGACCTGACTTGAGCTTCTGGATCAAGCCTTGCCTGAAGGCTGATCCATCTTTGGACTTTTCTGTTCTGTGAGCTACTAAATTCCCTTTATGGCTTAAGCTGTTTGACCTGGGTTTTCTGTCCCTCACAGCCTAAATCCCTAATTGACATACCGTCCTTACGTTCTCCTGGGGCGGTGCAGACCAGCCTTCTGCGGGATGAGGGGCTTCTGTCGGCTTGAGACACTTTGAAGTTGCTCCAAGATGCTGACTGCAGCGTCGGAGCCTCTGTGGACAACTTCTGCTTCCCAGGGCGGCCTGAGCACAGACCTCCCTGGGCCCCTGGGCCCTGTCCAAGGGCCTGGCTTTTGCCTTTAACCAAAGCGGGGTTTGCTGTAATCGTTGGGAAACCCAGATTCTCCAGCCTGTGAACTCTAAAACGCTCTGTAATGGAAACATCTGGGCCCTCGCTGGCCCCAGGGTGCACGGCCCTCAGACAGCCATAAGTCACGACAGCATGTCGAGGGTTTTATTGTGGTTATGAGTTATGGATATGGCCTGGGCTGTGCGCTTTTCATTATTTTTTTTCCAGCTGCAATTAAGCCACAAATCATACTTGAGAAATGGGAGGGTGACCGAATTAGTCAAGATTCGTTCATAATAGGCTGACCCTGGAAAAGTCATCCACACGGGGGTCAGATGTTTGCCAGGTCCCAAGAGCTTGGGGCCGGAGACTAACGCTGTCTCCTCTCGAAGCTTTCCAGGCTAATGGACTTTGTGCGTCCGAGAGGCTCACACAGCACAGCCATGCGTTTAACCCGCTCGGTGCCTCTGTGCGGCGCCCGGTGGAAAGCGGAGCCACCCTGAGGAGAACGGGCCACAGAGCCGGCTGCCCTGCTCCCTGCCTGACGCTGTCAGACTGAGCATTCGCTTTTGGATCCCGAGTGATCGCGATGCGTTGTAAATGGGGCTGTTCCCACGTTCTGAGACACCAGGATCAGCGGGCTTGCATCCTGCCTGAGCGTGTGCACCTTTATCTTTTTCAATTAGCTTTTTTATTGAAATATAATGAACACAGAGAAAAAGCACGCAGCTCAGTGTATTTCCAGCCTCATCCAGATTAATGCGAGGATTTGCTCCTCAGGCTTCTGGCCCTCCAGGTACTGTCCACCTAAGAAAAGGATACAAGATAACTCATGATGATATTAACCCAACAGAGTCTGAGGTTCAGCCCCGCTGCTGGCAAGCCGGCCTGGCCCTGGCAGCCTCAGGCTGGTGCTTTGGGTGGGTTGGGTGACCAGCTTGGCCAGTCCGTGCCAGTGTCCTGTCAGCTGCAGATGAAAGGTTTACTGGGCGACCCAGAGTCTCTGAAGCTGTCTTTTCCCCGGCTGTGGTGACCAGTGACATTTGAGGTGGGGGCCACACCAGGGGCAAACATGCAGCCGGAGCAGCTGACCCCAACGGTGGGCAGAGTGGACACTTCCCTGTGAGCCCCCTGACATCTCAGGGTTGATTGGTAACAAGCAGAACTGTGTGCCTCCCTGCTAACAGGACTATTTCTGCTCATCCATGTATTGTATTTTTACATGCTTCTTGTGTTTTTAAAGGACAGGTGCAGGCAGGAATGAAGATGAGCAGCCAGGCAGGAGAGAGAGGAGGAAGAAGCGCGTATTTATTTCATTTAGTTCTTCATCTTGGTTGCTTCCCCTGGCTCCGGGTCACGAACCTGGGTCCTTGGGATGTACGTGGGCTGTGACAAGTGGCCTTACCGCTAGGCCACCAGGGTGCCCCTTGTAAGAGATTTGAAGATACTGTGACATTAACTAATAACCAAAGCTGACAATACAGCGACCCCTAAGTTTCGTGATTGCTGAACTCAACCAGATAACTGGTGATGGTGTGTCTGTCTTCCAGGCCCCGGATAAACCTGGGGGGCTGATACACACTCTCTGTTCATCCTCCCCATTCCAAGACCCAGCTGGTGGTCTCATCCTGGCACCGCCTCTCAGATCTGCTTGCCTCTCTCTTCCAGCCCACAGTCACTGCCTAGGAGGAGGCCTGGTCATCACTAACCAGGCTGCTTCGGTGGCTGAGGTGGCCTTGTGCCCCTGTCCTGGCCCTGACACCTGTCCACAGTCCCTCCTCCAGCCACAGCTGGAACGCTCCCCCTGAAAGCCACGTCTGCCCCGGCGGCCGTGTCCTCTTCCCACTCAAACCCTGCGGTGCCTGTGGTTCTTGGTGACTTTTCCAGAAAGGCGGCACTGGCGGTGTGTGCCGACTCTAAAGCCAGACGGTCTCTGTTTGTCCCTCGGCTCCTCCCCTTATCACCTGTGTCACTGAGCAAGTCACGCAGCCTCCGCGCCTCCACTGCTTCTGTGTGAAGGTGAGGGGAGCGGCCGTGCTAGTGAGCACGTGAGCACAGCGCCCTCGGAGGATGCTGGCGACTTCGACAGAAATCAAGAAGTCACGCGGCACAGGCTGTTCAGGTTACCTGTCGCTGCAGCAGTAGACCCAGCGGAGCAAACGGACAGTGATTTCAGGAGCATCGCTGCCACGTCCATGTCCAACCTGGCTAAATAACAAAGTCAATAGCCGAAAAGAAAAGGGGTTTCAAAGAGAACTTCTTCATGGAACAGGACGTGGTGCCTCTAACGGAGCTTTCCTGGGAATCATGATTTGTGGAATCATGATTTGCTGTATTGGCTTATTCATATATGCGGAATTAATTTAAAATAATAATGAAAATAACAATTTCCCTACTGGGAGAAGGATTGGGAATTTCTCTGAAAAATGGGACTATTGCAACAAGGCAAAATGATACTAAAAAAACTAAACTCACCTATGCCATTGCCT
>RJWH01004059.1:0-64027 GCA_004363575.1 Solenodon paradoxus | reverse complement strand
AATAAATTACCCAAGAAATTGACTCAGAAAATATCCCCAACGGCCTCTACAGGAGATATAGTAAATCAACTATAGCAAGGGAAATTATTTCAGCCTCCATTCATTTACACAGTTGGCCCATTAATGATGTAGGTTATATCTAAAAACAAAGAAAAACTATTCCGTTCCCCTCCCACAGCATTGTCCTCACCTTACAATAGCTTACAAGATTAAAGGAAAATTATGCTTCCCACCAAGAGGAAAAAATAATGCAGGACGACTGCCTGCTCCCCCCTTACCATGTACAGGTGCCTGTGACGAAAATGGAATCAGAATGCACAATAGGGGACAAAAAGTAAAACTATTAGAACAACTTAGAAAGGTTCATAAAAATAGGACTAACACAAAAACTGGGCAGCAAGAACTTGCTAGATTTCAAAAGGGCCTGCCAGATTCAATTCAGCTTGGTATGCATTTAAGAATTTGATAAATAACTTTCTAACCTTTCGCAAGTCTGTCGAATTCTCTTTTGTCTCACACCTTGCCTTAAGCAAGATCCTATCAAAAGGGCAGGTAACTCATTTACTTAAGAAACAAAAACACTATGCGGGTCTGTGCTTTTGGTTTACGTAATCTTAAGACTAAAAGCTGCAAAAAGAAAGTATAAAAAACCTGCTTGCTTGTAATAAGGACGAAACAAAGATTCACTCTGCCTCCGAGTCCGAGTCTCTTTGTCTCCCACTCGCCGACGCCTGACCCACCTTCGGGACCCCTGGATCCTGCTGCGGCTGGACCACGGCACATCGCTCCCATCTGCGAGGGCGGGCTGAGCCCAGCTGGGTGGTTTAATCAGCTGGGGGCAGGGGCTGGAGTCGCTGCTGGTCTCCTGTCTCATCCGTCAGGAGCCGATGTGGCTGCTGGCGGTCTTGCTGGGACTGCCACGTCCACGGTGGCCGGGCTTTCTGGTAGTGTGGTGGCTGCTTCTGAGAATGAGTCGGAGAAGCCCGAGGAACCAGGCTGAAGTAGCAGCCGATGTATCTCTACTATCTGTCTATCTATCTCTCTATCTATGTGTGCGTACATATATATGTATGTATTATTGTAGCAATTATTCTTCACATTAAAGTAACTTCCTATGTATAGTTTTCCTATTTCTTAGATATGTTTCAGCACACCCTGCCCTCCACCACATCACTATGTTCTTCCCCACTGTCCAGTGGGCTCTGCCACCATTTGTCCTCACCCGCCCCAGTCCCTTTTGGTCACCTCAGTTCTGTTGCAAATGTTTCAGGGTTGGTTATGCCTCATCTGTTCCTTTGTTCTGTCTGTTCACATTCCGCCTATGAGTGAGGTCATCTGGTATCTATCTTTCTTCTTTTGACATGTTTCACTGAGCATCATCCCCTCTAGTTCCATCCATGTTGATTCAAATGACAGGGTTTCATCTCTTCTCAGGGCTGTGCAGTGTCCATTGTATATATGGACCACATCTTCTTTATCCATCATCTGACGTTAGGCATGTAGGTAATTCCCAGCTCTTAGCCAGTGTGAACACGGCTGCAGTAAACATGGGGGTGCATACGTCTCTGCAGATGGGGGCTTCTGTATCTTTTGGTTAGAAAGCACCATCCACGTTCATCGAGCTTTGAAAGTCATATAGCGTCACTTCTTGGGGACAGGGGAGGGCTGTCAAGGTCACATGATACAAACGGCTTGTGAGACAGACCTTCTCTGTAGTCATCTTGAAACAAGTGGCTCAGTATGTGTTCAGTGCCGTATGGTCGTTGCTGTATGAAAAGTCTTCCTGTGGAAGCTCAGTGTGAAAGAGATGGCGGCGGGGAGTTGGGCTGGAGGCACAGCTGCCCTGTCTGCCCAGAGGAAGCCCTGACGTGGCAAGTCCACCGAGTGCCCGGGGAGGCAGCTGGCTGTATCCATCAGAGTTCTCTCCTGCAAGGACAGGAGCCTCTCCATGACAGAGAAGGGGGTCGTCGATGGACACAGCCGGCTCTCACGATGTCCAGGAGAGCAGGGGACACGGGCTTGGAGGCTCCAGGGCAGGAGGAAAGGCCATGTTCCACCCAGGACCTCTGGCCCCGCAGGCCGGAGGCGGCGCTGACCACGCTGGGCGCCGCGTCTAATGCCTTGGGCAGCTGGAGCCTGCAAAGCCGGCCCACGAGGCACTGGCTTCCAAACCGGCGCTCCCGGCTATGTCTGACGGCTGGGCTCTGGTCACAGGGCCTAGCTGCCAGGGGAGATGGGAAGACAGCTGCTGGCTTCCACCTGGGAACCGGCTTCCTAAGAGGGACGCTCCTGACAGGAAGAGCGTCCACATGCTCTGGGCAGCAGAGGCGCAGCCACGCCCTCCACGTGCACGTGGGTCCTCTTTCGGCCTGGCCACCTCCCAGCTCTTCACCGCCCGCCCCCTCTCCGGTCTCCTTCTCGCCTGTCTCTGCTTGATCTCGGATACGGCGCCCTCTGCAAAGCTCTCCCGCTTGCCTCCTCCTCTGTGTGCGGCCTGCGGGCCCTGCAGACCTCTGTCCCAGCCGCCACGGAAGCCCCTCGTGCTGGTTTTTCTTCACATCCAACCTCCGCCTGGATGGAGTCTCCGGGGCAGGGGCTGTCTCTTTGCCATCTGACTCCAGTGAGTGTAGCAGCGAGCTGGCACGCAGTCCCGTCCCCTGCACGTGTGGAAGGGGCACAGTGAATGACGAAGGCCATGTCACAGAGCTCAGGCTGCCAACCTCGGGGGCCTCTGGGAGCCCCTCTCTGGGCTGAGATCTGAGCCCACTTTCAAATACCCGGCGCGGAATTCTGGGAGTTCTTGCCACCTGGAATAGTGGTTGGGCTAAAACTAAAGGAAAGGAACCCAAGAGGAAATGGTGGTGTTTCCCTGCCTCCAAAAATGTCCTCTCGGAGAAGCGGTGCCCCTGCTTCTCGGTGAAACGCTCCTCCTGCCAGGGCGTCGGGCGAGGGAGACTCGCTCCCCAGCTCGTCTTGATTCGTTCTGACCCTCCAAGAGAACAGCCGTGCTGTTGTCAGGGACGAGGAACGACACTGTCACTGCGCAGTAATTAAAAGTGAGGCTTTGGATATTTGTGTAACGAGCTGGGGCTGCGCTCCATGAAGCTGTCAGGCCGTGGCTCTAATCAGCCTCGTCTTCACATTTAATGGCAAATGACAGTGTTTACACAAAAGCAAGGAGAGCCAGCAGGCATGTGGCTCCCCCCTTGCCTCTCTCCCCCAGCGCACACGGGCTCCCCTTCATTCCTCTCCCCGTCTCTGTCTCCCTCCGACCTCCCCGCTGGTGTGGCCATGCACGGTCAGCATTTGGGCTGCTGGTGGCCAGTGTGGATGGAATGGTTCCAGGGCTGGTTATCCCTGCAGGCGGGGCTCCGAGCCAAGGAACAAAGAGCAGCCTTCGAGGAAGGACACCAGGCGTGTGAGTGTGCACACCTGTTGGCAGGGGCTGTTCCCCGATTCCCCAGGGGGTGCTCGCCTCCACACTGATCTCAACACGTCCGTCTTCTTCCCAAAGCGCCCGTCACTGCCCCTGCTCATCTCCCCACCGTCCCCACCGTGCTCTGCACACAGACCCGTCTGCTTCGAGCAGGTGGGGACCCTTAGGGCGCTGTCCTGGAGCTACTGGTCTCGCCCGGGAGCGTCTGCCCCTTTCTCTGCCCCTTTCTCTGCCCCTGCATGCTGTCTCGGGTGAGACCTAGCCACTGCTTTTCTGGCTGCCCCTGGAGGAGAGGTTGTTTTCTGTCTACTTCTGGTTCAAACAAACACACACACAAGACCCTTGGGGGTGCGCTGGTGGCTCAGACAGCTGAGAAGCCTGGGTTGTGGACCAGTAAACCCAAGGACCTGGGCTTGCAACCCCGAGAGGGGGACCCACAACGAAAGAGATAAATACAAATGCTTCTTCCTCCTCTCCTTTCCTTTCTCTATAAAAAGCCCCCCAAACAAAGAATTCCTTTGTTTACTCCAGTATAATACTTCCAGTGTCAGTATTCCCACCCAAAGTCAGACGCCTCCCAGCCGCACCTGCACACCGGTGGGGCCGGCGGGAAGGCCGCTGGCTCCCTCCTCCTCCTCCAGCATGTCACTGCCTCACTGGGTGTCCTGGCCGCTCCAGGGTGTGGGGAACGTGGGGGACAGAGGGCTCCCTACGTGGGAGCGGTGGTCTGCGCCTGGCCGTGCCCCTCCACGCCCTGTTCCCCAGCGGCTTGGCAGCCCCCCCCCACGCCCCCGCCGGGACCTCCAGCTGCACTTCTCCCGCTGGAAGCCTCTCTCGCCTTCCCCCTTGTCCTCTGGACTCTGGAGCCCGCCCTGTCCTCACACATGCTGCCCCTGCAGGAGCCCTTTAAGTAAAGCTCCTTCCGAGATCACTCCACGCTCACCCGCAGGGGGCTGACCGAACATGCGGGGCAGACTCCTGCGTCCTTGTCCCGCCTTCAGGGGAGACCGTCTGTCCCCAGCCAGCCCGGCTCCCCCGCAGCCTGGGCTCCAGGCTGGCAGCTGGGCTTCCTGCCTTCAGGGCACTGTAGTTGGATGCAGGAGCAGTGGCATCTGTGGGTTTCTTACTGTTTGGTGAGAGTTTCCCTTTCGTTTCTTCTTAAGGCTGAGTCATGGTCAGATTTTCAGAACTGAAGGTTTGAGTCTCTCTTGTATCTTCTTTCTTAGTAACGTGACTTCAAGATCACTGACATCTCCCCTTGCCTCTGAACTTGCTGAACTTGGCATCACAGACCTACTACCCCTCCTCCGAGTTTCAGACCTTTATTTCCAGCTGCTTACAGCACCTCTCCCGCTCTAGACGCAGACTGCAAAATCGAGTGGGGTCCCAGCTTAGCCTGCTGGCGCCCCACGGTCCTATATCCTGCCTGGAGGTGCCCTGTCGGTCACTCAAGAGCCCCAGAGTGAGAGCTGGAAAAGCAATGACAGAGCCCAACTGAATTAAATGTAAAAACAAAGGAAAAGTGGAAAAGGCCAGAAGAAAGCATCAGTGGTGATCTGATCTCACAATGGGGACACTTTCCTGGGTATTTGAGTGGCTAATAGGTAGTAAGCAATTCAGCAGCCTCCCACACTTGTCCCTGAGAAATGCATGTCTGATCACACACACCCGCATCTCCTCCCAGCTCCTTGCCCCCAAAGTCTTCGTTTTAACAATCATTATCAATTTTTTAATAACTTTGTGGAATATGAAAGTACATCACACACACTGTTCTGTATCTTATCTTTTCGCAAAGCAATTTCTTATCAATATGTAGATTTCCTTTCTTCCTTCCTTCCCTCCCTCCCTCCCCTCACCCCTTCTCTCTTTTCTCCAGTTTAATTTAAATTTTAATAGAAAACTGACAGGTATAGCACAAAAGACAGACAATGTTAAAACATATACTTGCTTTCAGGACAATTCAGAAGAGCTGAGTGAATGAATGAACCCTTCAGTATGATTAAAAATGCTGTCAGTAAATTACTTATCTATTAAAAAATACATTCAAATGCTGACCCTGTCCAGAAAATGGTAGCAGGGTTGTGTAAAATCATTGTAAAATCAAACTCCTAAAAGTTATTCGCTGAAACATTTTGACGTGCATGATGGTTTCACGCCCCAGCATTCATAGTGACAATTCACATACAGTGAAAACGGAAAGAGCCCTGCCGATACGCAATGTCTGTCTGCCATTTTCCCACATGCAGTGACATGTTTAAGGACCCCTTGTTTCCACGGGGAGAGGTAACTGAACGTCCAAAACTGCTGCAAATGGGAAAAAGGAAAAAGGACTGTGTTTTGGAGAATGAACTCTTCCCCAGGACGGGGAAGTCTGAAGCCTAGTCCCCACGTGGCATGCCAGCTGCGTGATTTCACTGTTGGCCTCCTGCTAAGGCTCTTGGAGTGGGTGACACAAGCTTGATGCCTGGTCGCTGGGAAGCCAGCTGCCCTGGTATAAAGACCGTGCTGCTGAGATCTCCACTTGTCCTACAGTGGAACGTCAGTTGGCATTATGAATGCTACAATGGGCAACGCGAGACATCCATCTCTTCTTCATGTATGTTATATCTAGACTTACATTTTAGACATTTGTCAGTACTATTGATTATTGGAATTGGAGAGGAGGAGAGGGAAAGATTATTAGAGCTACAGACAGATGACTTTTGTTTCCTTGGACGGATCTGTTCCCACACCCTTACCACACTGTTTTAGTTAATGTCGACTGAGAGTATGTTTTAATGCCTGGGAGCTTAATGACCACATCTTACTTTTCTAAAAGCTCCATTAGCTATTCCACCTTTTAAAATGAATACCTTCATAATCACCTCTGTCAAGTCAAGAAAAACTTCTGTTGGTCTGTTTGTCGTTCTTGCATTCAGTTTTCATGTATTTGGGATGAGCTGACATAGCTGCCCCATTGTGTCTTTCCATTCAGGAACATGCGCTCTCAATTTTCTCATGTCTTCTTCAGTAACTCTCAGTAAATGTGCATCTTTTCCCTCTGATAGATTCTTCCATTATCTTTTTAGAGGAACTTTTAGAGATTTTATGTGCTTTTTTATTGTTATTATGGAAGGAAACTCTTTTTCTCTTTATGTCTTCTTATCTGGCATTGCTAGTATATAAAAAGAGCTATTGACTTTGGCATGTTTATCATGCATTGGGCCATATTATTGAACACTTATTACTTTTTAATAGCCTTTCTGATGATTCCCTGGGGTTTTCTTGAGCTATCATACTGTCTAAAAGTAACCTGATTTCATCTCTTCCTTCAGAAGTTATATCTCTTATTTTTACTTTATACAAATTGCATTGGAGGGGAATTCAGGAACAAAGTGTATAAAAATCACCGCTGGCACCCTTTCCTGGCCCCAATTTAATGGCGATATCTGTGCTACTTCACTGTGAAATAGTAGATTAAGTTAGATGGTTCACTCTTCCTAACTTTCTAGAATGTTTCAGAAATGTAAATGGGGACTATCAAATTGTATCAACCATCTTTGTGGCATTTGTTAAGACCATTTGTTTTTGCAAATGCAGTTGATTAAATTCGTTGTTTACCTACTATTAAACCATGTGGTCTTCCGCCTTTCTCTGGAGAACATTGTTTTAAACTCATTTGATTTCTGATATATATTTTTTCCCATTTACATTTTATTCAAATGAGATAAGTGTATGTCTCCAGGTTCAGGCAGGCCTGTTCTAGTGTTGACAGGATGTGGGATGATATATTAATAGATGCCCTGGGATCAGAGGTGGGATAGAGCCCACTGACCATATGCTGTTTAAAAGTTGCAAACCAAACCATGTCTGTCTCCCTAGAGAGAAAGGAAATGTGGCAAAATGGTATTAGTTGGGAAGTCTACCAGAAGGGTCTATGGTTATTAACGGTTTTGTTCTTTTAACTTCCCTTGTGTTTGATATGCTTCAAAATCAAAGAGGAGGAATGGAGAAGAGTGTACTCGCATCTCTCTCTTATTTGTGGAATACTAGAATCTTTTTATTTGATTTCAACACTCGTCAGGTCATGTCCCCAGCATGTCTGCCCATTTTATCTGTCATTTTTACAGCCGTAGTGGCAGAGTTGAGCCTGCATGGACTGGCTCTTTGGAGGGCACTGGGCAGCCCTAGATCAGCTTTCTCCATGGATAGTGGTTCAGAGAGCAAGTAGGCTTGGAAGGACTTTGCGTGCTTTGCAGGGTGAATGGAAAAGAGAATTGAAAATAAATGCCAGGGCGTGGGTGTCCATTTGGACATGGACTCTTGGCCGGGCGACTTGGGAAATGAGCACTTGAGGGAGCCTGAAGAACAGGGAAAAGATGGTCTCCAGTGATGGATATTTTATTAGAATCAAAAATTGTTGGAGTGGGGTGCTTCGAGGGGGTGTGATGTGAATACAGAGGAGAGTGGTCAGTGACAGAGCACGGGGGGAGCCTGGTCAATTGCTGTCGTGACTGAATCTAGGGCACAACCTTGGGAATGGAGGGCTCTGGGGGGTAGATCGTTGGAAGTGAGAGGTGTGACGGATAAACATGAAGAGCGACAGCGCGTGAACACACTGGTTGCCTGTTAGCCCTGGAGTGGAGGGACACACCTCTAGCTGCCTGACCTGGGACAGTCACATCACGACTCAGTTTGCTCATCTGCAAAGTGAACATAAGAACAGTGCTCTGCGCGGTGTGTTGCTATCGCTGATCCAGAGCAAATCAGCTATTACATGGGATCGAACCATTAGAAGTTGTTAATCTGCAACCATTTTTGACCTACAAAAATGGCAGTTTCACAAGGCTTAATCTACTGACACAACATTTTATTCTTTTCAATAAAGCTTATTCTTGTATACCCGGTGCAATACGATTTAATATTTGCAGAACTACTTTTTGATCTCATAACCTGAGGGTGGCAAAATATATTCACTAAGTCGTGGGTCCATGCTGCTTGAAAAGAAATGTGTGTCTCTTCCTACAGAGAGACCTCCTTGGCTGTGGCCCAGGGTCGGCATGGCTTGTGCCCAGGAAGGGATTTTTGCCTGTTTGTGGATGGGTTTCTCTGTCTGGATGTTGGCCAGTCTCGGGGTTGGCCCCAAAGGCCTGGAAGGCCTGGAACCGAGCAATGCCTGGTGGAGGTGAGGGGCACCAGGGCCAAAGGGCAGGAGGAGGTCCCATGGCTGGTAAGGGGGTCATGTGGAGTGTGTTCAGGGGATAGGGTTCTTTTAAGTTGGGCTACATCCCACGTATCTAGAGAATGCCCTCGATGAGCTGATGACCATCAGCACTTTACCTCGAGTTTGCACCATTTTACTTATTGTTCCACTTTCTGTTGAATTCCTCTGCTTCCCGTGTGTGAAGCTCCAACGTCGCAGAAGAGCAAGAGGCGCTGCCGATGCCCCCAGAGCGTCTGTCACGTACGTCCTTATGCAAACTTCACTGGGTGCAGGATCAACCCTGAAGTTAACATTCTCAGTGACATCTCTTTCGTACCTGCATGAAGTTCCAAGGTACAGAATCTCACAGTGTGAGTTGAATCTACTTCACGTCGTTAATTTAGTTGATATTTTGGTGCACAGAGGTGACAAATCAGACAAACCTCCTGGACAAACTGAGTCACCCACTGGGCCAATTTCCAGATGTGGGAGCAGGTGGGACCAACCCTATGGGAATGGAGGTTACCGCAAAGCGACGGTGTCTTGGGCCATTGCTGGACTCATCACCAGGCACGTGTGTCAAGAGACACATAGACCTAAAGAATCTATATACCTCTTGACCTTTGGCGCGCCCTGGTGGTCTAGTGGTTTAGTTCACCAGGCGCCATCCACACACATCCCAGGGGGACAGAGGAAACGACCAAGATGAACCACTAAATAGGATAAATAAAACACTTCTTCCTCCTTTCTCTTCCTGCCTGCCTACTCGCCTTCATTCCTGCTGGTGCTTTTCCTTAGAAACAACAAAAAAAAAACCCAAAACCAATGACCAAGTCTGTGCAGAAGGTGCAGTTGGCAGAGACACCAGTTCGGAAAAGCAGCGTCAGCGGGATTGCGAGATGGGATCTGAGAGCATCCCGTGGACGGACACGGAATGTACGCGAATCAATAGGCTGGGACGCCAGAAAGGCAGCATCTTCTGCAAACTATTAACATGATAATAACAGCAAAAATGTAGGTGTGCCCTGGTGGTCTAGTGGATTAGGCCACTGGATATAGTTTTCATGTACTTCCTAAGGACCCAGGTTCGAGACCCAGGACTGGGGGAACAACCAAGATGATCAACTAAATAAAAATAAACAAAGTGCTTCTTCCTCTCCTCTGTCTTCCTGCCTGTGTGCCTACGTGCCTTCATTCCTGCCTGCACCTTTCCTTTAAAAAAATCAGAAATTATTTTACTCTGCCAATGTAGTTGTACAAGAAAATTCCTTTTCCTTATTTTTAAAGATTCAATTAACTTGGCTCTTGAGTTCTCATTCAGTTGGTTAAAAACTCATGATCCATCATGATCAGGAAATGGACATGGGTGGGTGGCTTCTCTCCTGGAGGATGAGGCGTATGTGCGTTCATCGCACCCAGTCCTCAGGTCGCCTGTCCTCTGGTGCTTCTAATCATTCACGCTCTGAATCCTTGTCACATGGCCATGACGTCATGGAAATCCCTCGTCGTCATGTAGGCCTCCAGGGATGGTTTTGGCAAGTATGGATTCTGCAAAACCCCCTCAGTGAAGCGTGGATTCAGACCTAGGCCTTCCTGATTCTAAAGCTCCATTTAAAACCCTGTGCTGACCGTGAACACAGCGCTCTTAGAGTGACCGGAAGTGGGCAGGTGGGCCTCTGAGCAAGGACCCCAGTTTCGTTTTCCTCTCGCCCATCAAAGCCTCGGAGTTCCATGATTCATTGTCACCAGTCTTCCAGGCACTTTCAGGTTGCTGTTTGTCACATGAAATGAGTGATTTAGACAGATGGAACGTGCTCCATTTGGGCGAAGGCCTTTCATGGTTTTCTCTATCGAGAAAGTCGTGTGTACAGTCCTCATGGAGCTTCTGTGTGTAAGAGGAGACACATGCTTTTGACATTCGGGAGCAATTTAATGACTTTCATTAGAAAAAAGAATTCCTCCGCCGAAATGAAATTAGAGTTGACCTTTGAAAAATTTTGGGTTTTCCGTGTGCAGAAGAAATGTTTGCCAATTCTGAAATATACGAAACTCAATGCAGCCCAGAAATTAAGGTCAATTGCCTTGAGCCTTCTCAGATGAGGTTTCAGATGCATCTAGGGTTACCTAATTGTTTCCAATGCTGGGAAACACATAAACACCTACTCTCATTGTTTGATGGTCTGAGCTGAGGTTTTGCTGCAAATTCTAGAGAACCAGTTGCCCTCGGCATCTTGTTTTCCCCTTACTGAAAATTAGTTTTGAATAGGCAATATTCATATTGTTCAAAATTCAGGATGAATTAAAGGGCTTTGGTAAATTTACCTTCCAACCTCCTCGCTTCATAAGAGTTTCGAAGGTCCCCTGCCTAGGACCTAGGACAAGCATACTTTTAGCAACTTGACTAAAATTTTTTCCCTTAGTTTTTTAAAATGGTGGCATGATTATTACTTGTTTGACACCTTGCTTTTTTCATATAATTAACAATTTACATTTTGATCTTCGCTTATCACAGTTTGGTCATCCTTTTCGTCTGCATCATAGTCCACTAGATGCACACATGGTCATTTGCGCAAAGTCTCATTTATTGATGGGTTGTTAGTTGCATCCTTTTCTTTCTCTTTCATTTCTGGGGGCTGTTTTTAAAATTAATTAAATTTTTGCCTTTTTATTGAGGCAGCTTTGATTTATAAAATAAGCTTATATGTGCAAGCTTACTCTTCATCAAATTACAGTAACACATCACCCTTGCCACCAAATGTCTCTTTGTTTGCCATACAGAAACAGAATTTACTCTCCTGAAACACAAGTGAATCACAAAAGCCTCCATTACAATCCTCTTGCATAAAACTTTAGAAATACAAGCCCTATAGACATTAATAGCGTTCCCCGACAAATAAACTTCCACATACCTCATAGTTTCATGGAAACATTGTCAGCAGTTTTTAAGATCACCTGTAACAAAACCAGCATTACATGAAAAGAGTATTCTAGAAGCAAAATTCTCCTTCAAAAGTAATTAAACTTGGCTCGCCCTGGTGGAGCAGCAGTTAGGTCAATCACCTCCAGAGGAGCGCAGGCCACGTATCCTGGGTTCCAGTCCTAGGTCCTGGGGGAAGACAACCAATGCAAACAACTAAACAATGATAAAATAAAATGCTTCCTCCTCCTCTCTCTCCCCACCTGCTTGTCCACTTACCTTCATTCCTGCCTGTATCTTTCTTTTTAGAAATCTGACCAGTGGTATTCCACTAGGTGTTTGTTCCACAAAAATTTATGCAAGAGGTGTGGAACATATGTTTTCAGTTGCAGATCCCTTCTGTCTGCTTGGATGTCTTTGTCCAAAACAAACATGCTGGGTTGCCGAGTCTTTTATTTGAGGTTGTGTTTCCCATTCTTGAAGGACGCCTCCCTCTAACGGCCGTTAACTCTTTATCTTGCTCCGGCCAAGAGATCACATTAGGCTTGAGCATCTGACACCCCACTGAGATCAGGGTCTCCTCGCTTTTCATCTCTGTGCAAAGTTTTCTCAGAGGGGTTCAGCAGGACCCACTCCTCCTGAAAAGTGTCCGCTAGAGAGTAGGTCGCCGTGGTTTCTGCTTCTACTTTTCCTGGGAATGATAGCAATGGCTCTCAGGGAAAGAATATTAGTGTTTTGAAACAGAAGTTCTTTTGGATGAACAGGTCCACAGATGATTTTCGTCTGGCAGTCCCTCAATGATGGTAGAAACAAATTCTTCCCTAAATATCCTTGTTTTCTTAGAGAAACCTGTTGTGAAAAAAAAGCACCACTGTGGCCCAGAGGCTAATGTGCAGGCCACGTAAAGCCTGTGAACCAGTGTTCAAGACACCAACACACCAGATCGCCATGTCCCTAGAACACAAGAGATGTAGGAATGTCACTCGCACAGCAGAAATTCTTTTCCTTCCAGAGCCACGTGGACAGAGACAGAGCGAGCCAGTCACACACTTCTGCTTCTGTCTGTGGCTTTCAAGGGTGAGCCAGGGTGCAGGGTGCCAACTGCGAAGAGAACCCCAGGTAAAGAGATTGAAGTTTCTATCCACATGGATCCTGGGGGCTCTGAGGGTTCTGCATGGATGGGAATGAGGCTGCAAAAGGCCCGGCCACCAAGACTGAGATTGGGACCCCAAATTTCTAATGGTGCTTCATTACCGTCCATGTCACCACTGTCCCCTGTCACCCTTCTATTCTGTGTCAGTGTTCAAGGGTTGCTTTTTGTTTTGTCTGCTCCTTTGTTTCATTTCTTTACACTTTATGTGTGATAGTAATCACTGGCATTTGTCTCCTGATTTATTTCACTTAGCAGTTCCACCCATCGTGCTGCCAATGGCCGGGCTTCACCTTTTGAAGGGTAGTGTAGTATTCCACTGAGTATCTGGACCACATCTTCTTCATCCATTCATCTGTCGATGGCCATGCATTGTTTCCATGTCTTGGCTATTGTAAATAATGCTTCAACAAATATGGGGGCACATATAGCTCTGTGAATTAGTGTTTTTGCGGGGTAGATATGCAGAAGTGGGAAACGGAATCATATGGAATTTCCATTCTCATTTTTTTGAGTAATAGCCATACTGTTTTCCATAATGGTTGTGCCAACATACACTCCCTTTTCTCTACATCGTCACCAACACTTGTAATTTCCAGTCTTTTGGATGATAGCCATTCTCACAGGTGGTAGGTGATCTCTCGTTGTTTCATCTTGCATAACAAGAGATGGGGAACATCTTTCCTTGTGTCTGTGATGCAGATCTTCTGTCTATTTTTTAAAATTGGATTGCTTGGTTTTTCCGTTGTTGAGTTTTATGAGTTCTTTGTGTATTTTGGATACTTGCCAGATGTATAATGTGCAAATAGTTCCTCCTAGTCATATAATATATTTTTTTTTATGATGGTTTCTTCCACTGTGAAGAAGTTTTTTAGTTAAATATTGTCTCATTTGTTTATTTTTGTTTTGTTTCCCTTGTGGCTGGAGTCAAGTCCAAAGACGTCTCTAAGTCTGAGGTCACGGAACTTATTGCCTATGTTTTCTTCTAAGTATTTTATGGTTTCCAGTCTTACATCCAGTATTTAGAATCTATTTGGAGTTAACTTTGTGTAGGGTATTAGAGAGTGGTCTAGATTTATTCTTTCACACGTAGTGGTCTAATTTTCCAAACACTGTTGATCGAAAACCATTTCCCTCCTCCATTGTAAGCTCTTGGCTCCTTTGTTATAAACTAACTATGTATAACTATATCTATATCTATATCTATCTATCTATCTATCTATATATGAGTTTCTTTCTGAGAACTCACTTAAATACCACTGATTTGTGTTATCTGTTTTTATTCTACTATCATACTGTTTTGCTTACTTTTGCTTTATAATATAGTTTGAAATCTGGGAGGACCTCCACTTTGTTCTTTTTTCTCATGATTGCTTAAATTCTTAGGGATTTTTCACGATTCCATACAAATTAAAATACTTTTGTTCTATTTCCTTGAAAAATGCCAATGGAATTTTGATGGAAGTTTCATTAAACCTGTGTATTGCTTTAGAGAAGCTGGCCGTGTTGATGTTGATTCTTCCTAACCATGAGCATGAAGTATCCTTCTTTCTCTTTGTACCCTCTTTTATTTTTTTTAACACCATCTTATCGTTTTCATTTTACAGGTCTTTCATCTCATTTGATAGGTTTGCTCCAAGGTACTTAAGTCTTTTTGTTTCTGTTGTAAGTGGGATTGTTTTCTTAATTTCTTTTTCTTTTATTTCATTGTTTGCATTTTACAATGCAGCAGATTTTTGTATGTTAATTTTGCAGCCTGTACTTGACTGTACTTATTAATTCTAATAGTGTTTTGGTGGAGTCTTTAGTGTTTTCTATGTATAAAATCATGTCATCTGCAAATAGTGACTGTTTTGCTTCTTTTCCAGTATAGAGTTCTTTTAGTTCTTTTTGCCTAACTGCTTTTAGTAGGACTTCCAAGATGACATTAAATATCAGTAGTGAGAATGGACACCCTTGCTTTGTTCTTGATCTTGGATTCCTTGGTTTTCACCATTGAGTATGAAGTTGACTGTGGATTTATCATATATGGCCTTTATTGTATTGGGGTAGCTATCTTCTATCCCTATTTTATTGAGAGTTTTTTTAAAAATCATAAATGTGTGCTGAATAGTGTCAGATATTTTCTGTGAATCCATGGAGGTGATCATACGATTTTTCCCTTCTTTTTGTTGTAGTTTATCTCATTAATAGATTTGTGTATGTTGACCTTACTTGCATCCCCGAAATAAACCTTACATGGTCATGATGGAAGATCTTATTTTTTTTAAAGGAAAGGTACAGGCAGGAATGAAGGTGAGTAGACAGACAGGAAGGAAGGAAGAGAGAAGAAGAGGAAGAGCTTTATTTCTTAGTTGTTCACATTTGCTGTCCCTTCTGGCCCGGGTCTTGAACCCTGGACCTTCGGGCATATGTGGGACTGCTCCCAGGTGCTCTAGACCGCTAGGCCACCAGGGTGCGCCCTGGAGGATCCTTTTGACATATTGTAGAATGTAGCTAGTTAATAAAATGTTGATTTTTTTTGGCATCTATGTTTACAGATATATTGTTCTATAACTTTATCTTTTGTGTGATATCCTTGTCTGTTTTTGATATGAGTGTAATATTAACTTCCATAGAAGGTATTTAAAAGTGTTCCCCGTTCTTCAACTTTTTATCTTTTTTTTTTTTTTTTTTTTTTTTTTTTTTTTTTTTTTTTTTTTTTTTTTTTTTTTTTTTTTTTTTTTTTTTTGCATTTTCAAATGATGCTGTAATGAATATCTTTGCATTCATATCTTTCTCACCTGTGTATGTTTATCTGTAGGATACATTTCTAGAAGTGAGATTGCTGGGTCAAGGGGCATGTCCTTTTGTAACTTTGAGAGATGTTATCAGATAGCCCTTCATAGAGGTTGTTCTGATTTATAGTTTTGCTCTAGGAATATATGAGATTTCCTGTATCTCACTTTTATCAATACATTATTACCTAACTTCTTCAGTCTTTGACAATTTGACAGATGAAACAGAAGTTTTCTTATGCTTTAATTTGCATTTATTTTAGCCAAGATGATATCTTTCATATGTTTAGGAGTCAAAATAATTCGCCTTATTATGAACAATCAATTTTTTTTGTCAATTATTATATTGGGTCATTAGTCTTTTTCTTATCTTTTTGTCAGAACTCTTTATATATAAGTGAAATTAGCCCTCTTTCCATGATATGAATTGTAAACATTTTCCCAGTTTTCCCTTTGTATTTTGACACTTATGGAGGATTGCAAAATTTGCATGTACTTAAACTAAACAGTCTTTAAAAAATGGCTTTTGGATTTTATTTCTTAGGAAGGCATCCTATGTTCCAGAGTTCTCTCATGCTGTCTTCTAGTGCTTTTAGGGTTTTATGGTTTTCATTGAGGTCTTGAACTTCTATAACCTGTATCCCAGTGCAGGGCATGAAGGCAGCACGAGGTGTGTTGCAGTAACAAAGTCTCAGAAGTTGAAAACAGCACCGGCTAATCTCTGACTTCTGTAAACGTCCACGCTGACCCAGGCTGATGGAGCGCATCGTAGGGGCGCTGCGGGTCTCTGGCAGGCAAGTAGAGAGAGAGTCGTGCCCTGCTCCTCAAGAGCGCCTCATTGAAGGGACACACGTCTACTCATGTTTCATAGATCAAAGCAAATCACAGTCAGGAGAGGAGAAGCGGGATGTTTGTGAACCAGCTAGATGATTGCAGGAACCGCAGATCCGCCTTTCTATTTCCAGATGAACACTGTTGTCTTAGCTATGTTTCATGGCAAATTCACATATTTCTCCTCTGATTTGAAGTGCTTTATCATATTCTGACTTCTATTATGCATTAAGGAAGAAGGGAAGAGAGAGGAGAGGAAGAAGCATTTGCATTTATTTGTTTATTTTGATTTTCCATCCTGGTGCCAGGTCTTGAACCCAGGTCCTTGGCCTTTATGTGGTCTGCATTGTAATGTTTCAGCAATCTGAGTCACCAGGTCTTAACCCCGCCCCACATGGTTCAATGACATTTTTATAATTTCTACCTAGAAGTTTATAGTTTTATTATCTGGTAAGGCTTGTCCTCCCCCAATATTCTTTGTTTTTCCAGAATTTTGCTATTATTGTTTATTTTTCTATGAATTTTAGAGTTGTATTGCTTATTTACAATATCATGTCAATGTTTGTATTGGGTTCCTATTATATTTCATATCTTAACTTTGGAAGAACTGTACTCAGGTTTGTTCCTGACTATTTTGTCATCGTTATTGCTGGTATGTGGACAGGAGTCCTTCCTTCTTTCTTCTCCTTCTCTCTTCCATCTCTTCCTGCTTCTCTCTTTGCATGTGTGAAGGCTGCTGCTTTCTCTAATCCCCTTTAGAGTGATGAAACTGGAGGGGAAGACAGAAAAACTGAGAGATGAGGCCTGACTCAGGTTAACATAAGGGTAAGTTAGAGTTGCTCAAAGGATTTTTCTGTCCCATATTTCAAGTAAATAGATCAAGGACAGTGAACCTGAGCTTATGTGGTTATTTGCAAAGTTACAAACTATTTGGAAATTTGGCAAAGATAGAGGCCGGTTAATCTCTTAATTGAAAACTCCAGCTTAAGCTACCACAGGCACTTTCCAAGCAGTAAAATAAGTGGAGACACACTGGACCAGACGCCTAACACAGTACTTGAAACCTATTAGGTCCAGTCACTGAGTTTTTGAGCTGGACAAAGCTTAGCGTTAGCTGGAGCCTATTTTTAAATTAAAAATTATCATTGATCAGATCAAACATACTTAAAATTAACTTTTCTTAGAGTAACATTGGTTTATACCATCATGTATGCTTTTGGTGTACAGCATATAATCTGACACCATCGCTGCTGCGTGATGCTCCCACCAAAAACCTGATTTCTGTCCATCGCATGCAGTTTGGCCCCCACCCCACTTCCTCTCTGCTGACCGCCACCTCGTTCTCCTATTCTTAAGGCTGTTTGTTGTTTTGCTTTGTTTGTTGTCTTTCTTTTTTTTTTTTATGTGAACACCAGTCTGATTTATAAAAAGATGCAACGGCTTTTAAAACGCTACGCAATGTCATTTTCAGAGTCAAAAACTGAGTGCGTTTACCTGCCCAGCTCCTGACGGGGCAGGTGGGTGAGTGGAACAGTTCACGCCACAGCACGCTGAATGGCCACCGAGAAAATTGCTTGTAGGCAGGCCTCTCGAGGAGCTTTGTCTTTGAAGAATTAGAACCGAGGGTCTCTGTATCATCTGACATCCGCTCACTGTTGTGCCTATGATCAGAAAAGTTCAAGACGGACACTCCAGGGATCTTCTAGAGTCTTCCTTAAAGGTCCTGGTCAACTGTGGCCGCAGTGTAACACTTGGGCTGAGTTACTCTCTGTACTAAGCAGTCGTCTGCACAGGTTCCTTTGTGCGTGCTCGTCACTCAGACCTGGCATCCTGGCTGTCCTTAGAGCCGCTCCCTCCTTCTGCGCAGCGTCTCAGTTTCAGCACTGCCCAGGCAGTTACACGGGGGACACCCAGCACACAGATTGCCCATCACTGATTGCATTAAGTCTAGTTTGGCTTTGATGGAGAAGTGGATAGAGTTGGTTTCCACCAGGACAAGATCGCGGGTCCCCTCTGTGTGCTAAATTGGAAGAATAAGCAGGAAGGGATTTGGGTGACTTCTCTTTCCTTGACTCCCTGGGGTCTCTCTTTTCAGGTTTTATCTAGCCTTTTCTTTAAGCCTCTGATCTCTAAGACCAAACATTTCCTTCAGGGTCACATCCTTCCCTGATTTCTTTTGCTTCCCCATGTTGAGGATGCTCTGTTTCTGTTTTTAGAGTCTTGGGTGGACAACTTAGTATTTCACCCTCTGTCTAGATCCCATCATGATCTCCGCTGAAAGTCAAGTTTCCATCTGCCACCAAACAACTGACCCTTTAGGAAGGGAACTGCTACAAAGCACTGAGTATAGGTCCACCTGAGGAGTGAATCCTTGGGGTCAGTGCCTGGTGAAAACTTCCAGATGCTTTTTCTGTGCAACCAGCGTGGGGGACCTCTGATCTCATCCGCAGTGCTGCTGAGCACGTGAGAGAGTGGGGGACTGGAGAAGCGAGGACCAGAGCTGGGGTCCCCGCACACATGTGCTGCCAGTGCTTTGGGGTGGGCGGTACCCACAGCCAGCAGGCCCGTTTTACAAGGCAGAGATGTGGAACTGGTTGCCCAGCTTCTCCCAGGTGGTGTAGCTAACAGGAGCAGATTCAGGAGGAAGTCAGGGCGCCCTGACCCAGAGGCCCATGTAACCAGCCACTTTCTCCTTGTCAGAAAAGGTTTTTATCCTTCTTTCAGTTCTGAATGATAATCTCACCAGATATATATCCTAGGTTGAAGCTCCTTTTCTTTCAGCACTTTGAATATATTACGCCATTCCCTTCTGGCCCGTGGAGTTTCATTTGAGAAGTCCCCTGACAATCTTATGGGGGCACATCTGTATGTCACACGTTTTTCTCTGGCTGCTTTTAATAGTCTTTCTTTATCTTGTATTTTTGACATTGTGATGACTATGAGTCTAGGTGTATTTCTGTTTGAGATTCTTTTAATGGGAACTCTGAGCTTCCTGGATCTGGAGGCTGCTTAATTCTTCAATATTGG
Organism: Solenodon paradoxus; assembly: GCA_004363575.1. NCBI lineage: Eukaryota > Metazoa > Chordata > Mammalia > Eulipotyphla > Solenodontidae > Solenodon > Solenodon paradoxus. The sequence continues at coordinate 44,707 of RJWH01004059.1, read as the reverse complement.
GTAAATTTGCATCTATTATTTCTTCAAATATGGTTTCTGCCCCCTTTTCTCTCTCTTCCTTTGGAACTCCTATGATGCAAATAATGTTCCTTTTGATGTTACCCCAGAGGTCTCGAAAGATGTCTTCAATTCTTGGAAATTTTTTTTATCTCTTTGCTGATTTGCTTGATTGAGTTCCTCTGTCCTGTCTTCCAGATCACTGATTCCACTGGAAGCTTCATCCATCGTATCGCTGAGTCCCTCTATTGAGTTCTTTAATTCAGCCATCATATCTCCTACCTGTTTGATGTCTTGTTTTAATTCTTCTCTTTGCTTCCTTACATTCTCGTTTACTGCCTCTACTGCTTTCTGGATTCCCATGAATATGCTGATCACTGTTACCCTAAATTCCTCTTCAGGTAATTTACATATGTCTGCTGTATTCAGGTTATCCCCTGGGTTTTTGATTGGATCCATCATTTCACATATATTTCTCTGAGCCTTTGCTCTGTTCAGCATTCTGGTTATATTTCTGCGGGTTCGCTTTCCCTGGCGTTGTGTAGGTTTGACTTGCCCAGGATTGACAATCAGGCTGCATCTTCGCCTCTGCCCACAAGATGGTGCTAGCGGGTAGCATGAGGCTGGGACTCCTTCTCATTGTAGTCCAGGCGGGGTATCTGTTGGGTGGGATTTCCGGTGGGCGGATGTGCGGTGGGCGGGATTTCCGGTGGGCGGATGTGCGGTGGGCGGGATTTCTGCTCAGTGGACTCCAGGCTCTGGCTTGAAATGGTTGCGGGAGGGGTTCATTTGGCTGATATCTGGTTATGGCTGCGCCCAGCGCAATTTCACCACGCGGGCTCCAGCTCAGTTCCCAGTGCACTGGCTCTCCTTTCACCCTGCCCAAGTCAGCCCTCCATGGCTCCATGTCTCAGCCCCACTGGGCCCGCCTCTCGCTGCCACCACAGCCAGTCCTGAAATCCCTAGTTTCTGCCGAAACGTGCGTCCAGAGACTCCTGAACTCCATCCCAAATCCAAATCCTCAGCTTAGCTGAGCACCACACTGGGTGCCCTCACTCAGTGATAGTAGTCAGATGTTTGTCTCCAAATGAGTGCCAGTTGTTTCTTGGTGTTTGTCTTACGAAAATAGGTGGTTTGGGTTTTTTTTAGGTGCCTGTGGGGAGCGACCCGAAAGTGTGTCCTATCAAGTCACCATCTGGAAGTCAATCTCTCCTAGCTGTTGTTTTTTAAAGGAAAGGTGCAGACTGGAATGAAGGCAAGCAGAGGCAGGCAGGAAGAGACAGGAGGAAGAAGAAAAAACATTTTATTTATTTTTTATTTAGTTATTCATCTTGGTTGTTAGCCCCATTCCTGAGACACAAGCCTGGGTCCTTGGGATGTATGTGGACTGCACCCACTGCTACTGCACCAGGGGGCGCCCTCATGGTAGTTTTGATGATAAGTGATTCTGACCAGTGGTTGCTCAAATACCCATTGGTCATGTGTGTGCCCTCTTTGGAAAAATGTTAAATTTGTGTCCTTTGTCTATTTTTAAGTATGGTTATTATTATTATTTTGCTGTTCGGTTGTAGGAATTCCATAGATATTTTGGATATGAATTATTATTATTTTTAAAGGAAAGGTACAGTCAGGAAGAGAGAGAAGAACCACTCTTTCTGTTATTATTTAGTTGTTCACAGTGGTTGTTTCCCCCTGGACCTGGGACTGAAACCCAGAGGGATGTGGCTCCTTTGGAGGTGACTGACCCAACGTCTGCTCCATCAGGGTGCGCTGGATATTAACTCTTAACAAACATACAGCCTAAAAATACTTTCTTCCATTCCATAGGATGCCTTTTCATGATGTGCATTCAACAGAATATTATTTAGCCTCAGAGAAGAAGGGAATCCTGCACTGTGTGGCAATTTGGATGGACATTGTACCAGAGAGCCTTACGCTGAGTGAAGCAGACCAGCCAAGGAAGAACAGCACTGTCCTTCTGTCTTTGGACTTGAGCACAAAGGCAGCATGACTCCACTTCTCTAAGGAGCCGAACTCATGGGACCATGAGAGGAGGATGCCAGGGCAAGAGGGGATCGGGGACCGCTAGTCAGTGGCTGTCAGTTGTGATCATTCAAAAAGACATGTTCCTCAGATGTGCTGGATGGCGTTGGGTCTAGTCCACGATGCATCACACTTATCAGTCTGCTACGAGGTAGATCTCATGTTAATGTCCTAACTATAATAGAAGAAATGAGAGGACTTCAGCTGGACCCCACTTCACACTGCTTTTTCTCTAGAGCCACACATGACTTTGAGTTTCAGTGCTGCTAAGCCCAGATCCAGGGACAGAGCCCCCTACTTGAGGAGGCCTGGTTTTAAGGGCCACACCTTTGGGGCTCTCAGGTTACGGGGCCTCTCATAACGAGCCGCCAGGCATCTGGGGGCGCCTGGACCAGCCATGCTGGAGCACTTTTCCCAGTTGCCCCTCCCCCAGGCTCAGGGCAATCAGACCCTGGTGCCAAGCCTGGTTTGGGAAGATTTTCTCCAGCAGGCCTGTCCACCCCGCCTGCCCTCCTTCCTTCTAGTCCTGGCAGCTGCAAAGGGACCTCTAGACCTGCTAAGTGATGGGGCTGCAGGGGCCGGGGGGCCAGCTCCAAACTGCCTCTGGAAACAATTTCTTCTGCTCTGCTCTGGGAGTCTGTGAAATTTTCTCTCCTGTCTCCCTGCTGCCTTTCTCTGTCGCTGGTCGTCCCTGGGGTCTGTTTTCCTTTTGGTTCCAGGCTGCCTGCGTGTGCCTGTGCATCATGTGTGTACAAGTCTATCTATGTGTGTATGTATGAGTGTGTATGTGGTGCATGTCTATGGGCATCTGTATGTGCATACATATGTGAGTGTATGCACGTGCACACGAATGAGTGTGTGATATACACTTGCATGCACGTAGGGTGTATGTATGTGTGCACATATATGTATGCACATGTGTATCATGCAGCGAGGAAACATGCACACACATGTTTATGTGTTTTGTGCATAAACACAAACATGTACACATGGGAGTGTGTCTGTCCATGTGCACACACGTTTATGCATGTATACGTATGTGTGTAAGACAGAGAAAGTCTCTGTGCTAACTCCTCTCCCCCTCTCCTCCACCTCCATTTCTCTCCTCTGCTCCTCATGCGGGAACAGGAGCTCCAGTGAGCGTCCCTGGTGGCCCCCCCATGGCCCAAGTACCCGCCTTGGGGACCTCCAAAGTCAGAGGTAACTCAGATATGGCCTGGGGGCATGAGAGGTGGACACTAAATCAAAATGCCCAGGAGGGAGATCTGGGACTCAGGAAAGGTGCAGAGGGCACGAAAGATAGGACAGTCATTGCTGATTTCAGGGACTCGGAGGAGAGAGTCACTTAACTCTCTGACCCCATGTTCCCCACCGTCAAATGTGAAGCGCCCTTCCTCCAGGGGCTGTGCTGAAGGCAGGGTGAAGACCGGTGCCCCTGCCTGTGTGTCACAGATGCACTTGCTCACGGTCACACAGCCGGTGGGGACACGATGACCCACCCTGTCACCTGTGCTGTGGTGGGTGGGCCTCACCTCTCCCGAAGGCTGACGTCTTCGGCACGTCATCAGTGCAGGATCGCGGGGTCATAGAACCACGAGCCTCCTCCTGACAGCAGCGGGCCCTCCAGTTCAGGGATTTGGTGCCTGAGTTCACACCCGCACTCAGGCCAGATGCTCCCTCAGGGTGTGCATGGGACGGGGCTTGGCCAGATTGGTGGGGTCCTTTAGCCGCACAAGGGAGGCAGTAGGGGCCAAAAGCAGGTCACCAGGGGAGGGGGCTTGGGAAAGGGCCGCTCAGGGATAGGAGGTGGGGACATCTGACAAGCTGGAGCCACACCTCAGGTCTCCAGGAAAACACCTGCTGACTTCAGGGGACCTGCTAGCCTAGATGAGGAGCACTCAGTGGGGCCTCGAGGGAAGGCCACCAGGAACTGGACATGCCAGCTCCTGGGCGGGCAGAGCCTGTGGCAGAACCGTGTCACTGAATGGACTAATGCCAGCAATCCTAAAGGGCAGGTCTCCCCCAAAGCCATCATCCAGGGAACTCAAGGGATTTGGCACCATGGCCCCAGAGGTGGGGTTACTGTGGAACGTCCTCTATGCCCAGCCCCCTAAGTGCTCCTTCAGCAAGCAGACCCGGCACCCCAGGGCCTGGCCTGGGGAGGAAGATGCAGCTGTTGTGAGTGGGACTCGGGTCCTGAGCACAGCTCGAGAAAGGAGCTGGCGAGGCTCAGGTGAGCGCCGCTGCACGGAGCATCTGTCCGAGGGAAAGGTAGGGAAAGGCAGGGAAAGACGGAGGGTCCCCAGGGACACTTCAGCTGCTGCCCTTGTAGGTTGGGCAGGTTCTTCTATACCCCAGGGGTGGAATTTTCCAGGCATGTGTCTCATCATAGTTGTTTCTCTTCTCTATTCTCAGTTTCCGCGTAAAACTTTACGTTCCTCAGCAGCACGCTCTGTCCTCTCTCCCGGGCTTGCCTGTCCTGTGGCTGGTGTCCCCCCTCCCTTGCTGGCCCTCCTCACAGCCAGCGTGGAAGAGGCCCAGGGGCCTGATCCCCAGGGCCCCACGTGAAGGCCAGTCCCCCGCACGTGGTATAACTTGTTAGGTTGACTGTGAATAGAGTCACTTTGGGTCTTTGAGTCAGTTGGTCCCGGGGGTGAACGCACAGGGAAATGAGCAGCATCTGGGCCCTGGGCTCTGCTGGGCCTGAGGCTGCAGCCCCGAGACAGGTATCCCCATGGTAGTGAGTTGGCTGCTGGCGCAAATGGCCCTACACCAATGGCTCCAACAAAAGGAGTGTATTCTCTTGTTCGGCCACAGTTCTGGAGTCTGGGAGCCAAATCCAGGTGTCCCCTGGATGGACCTCGGACAGCAGCCAGGGAGGGTGCTGTTCCCGCTGCAGGCTGCTGGGGCTCTGTAGGCATCCCCATCTCTGCCTCGGCCCTCACAGCACCATCTCCTCTGGTTTGTGTCTTCTGTCTCTGAGCTGGATACCTGCCCCTGGATGCAGGACCCTCCAGAGAACCCAGGATGGTTAATCCAAGATTCTGAGCCAGAGGACATCTGCCAAGACCATATTTCCAGGTGAAGTCAAGTTTACAGGTTCTGGGGGTTCTAGTGGACATGTGTTTGAGGAAGGTCCACTCCAGGTAGTGGTGAAAAGCATTTCCCTGGCATGTTCCTGGCCCAGGGCTGATCTCAGCTTCTCATCCATTCATTCATGGCACCTTCACACTGCTGAGGTTGATCCCGACATGAACCCATGCACAGGTGAGGGAGCTTCAGTTTATACAGGCACTTTGAGGGGCAAAGCTTACACCCTTTGCCACAAAGGACAAGTGAAAACCAGGCAGGGTGTGAGCCCAGGTCATGACCACTAAGCTGCCATGTCCCGGGCTCGAGTGGGTCATTGGGAGACACAGAGGGAGACTCGCTGCAGGTCTCATGTCTCCTTAGAGATGTCCGATGCTGGTGGAGCTCGGCCCAGTTAGATGAGCGGGCACTTGGGCCGGGCCCGTGAGATAGAGCTGACTTTTCCCCTTGGATTAGTCTTCTCCAGAAGGTGGCACTGCCCACAGACTTGGGGTGCAGGCGGTGGCCCCAGGTTCTGAGCGCTGAACCTCCCTTCCTATAGCCTTCTCAGATTGGTTTGACTTGACCTGGTAATTTCCTTCCTCCTTAAACAGGAAGGCACCCCCCTCCCACAGTCTTCCTCATCAGATGCCCCAAACTCACCTGAGGAGCTCAGCCTCCCCCAGCAGCCCCTCACTCCCGGCAGAGACTGCGAGGTCAAGCCCCTCCTCGCTGGCACTTCCAGGTCAAGGACCCTTGTCTTCTCCATAGGTGGAGGCCTGCCCCTCCTTCCCTCTGACCATGTAAGCCTCATGAGTTGGCGCACAGGTCCTGGCGGTGCGTGCTCAATATATGCCATGGGATGAATGACGGGAGGGCCTTTCAGTGGACGGGCTCGTCCTCTGGGACCACTCTGGCTCCAGATCTTGGCCTCTCTTGGTTTGAGGAATCCTGTCGTTATCATTTCCTCCTACCTGCTGTCACACCTCTGTGCCATTCCCCTGGCCAGACGGGACACAAGAGCTGACTTCTAACCAGACCCACTGAGGGCAATCCAAAGAGAGGTCCCTGTCCATGTGCCCCCAAAGATGGACAGGCAGTCAAGCAAAAACAAACTGGCAACTACAGTTCATCCCTTGAAAAACAACACCTTGAAAACAATCAAATTGACACATTGATAGTTACAGTTTGATAGTGACTGAAATATCAGCAACATATCAAAGATGATTATCATCACACCTTTTTGAGTGTCTGTTGATGAGTAATAGTATTTGGATGATAAATCAATAGCTCTCAGATCTTTATATATTTTCCAGAACATTTATTGATTTTGTCTCCATTTCATCAGAATCACAGGTTATCTTGCCTAATAATACATTTCACATAAATGGGCTCTGTTAGCAGAGTCTAAAGGCTGAGTCTTGCACATCTTTGGTAAAATGAAGTCAAGTATTTCTGAATCTATAGTCCTATGATTTAAGCCATCAATGTCCCTCTGGGGACAGCCTCATATTTCTCCAAGGATTTCTATCCATGTCAGGTGGGGTTTTAATGGAGGTGCTGGGCACCAGCACCTGCTCTAGGGCCAACTGGTGGGTCCTGCAGACCACTCTCTTCCTGCTCAGCTGCCTTTTGGACTCATCAGATGTTTCAGTTAACCATACACATGGTTAGCCCACTCAGACACTTTTCTTTTTACAAGATATTTTTTAATGGAAACATGGAAAGTTTACACATAATTGTGAATTACTTTGGGGCACTAACTATAAAGGGGTTGAATACTCTAACATGTCCCCTGGCTATGAGAGCTGAGTATCAAAGGAAGGAACATGTTGAAAAGATGGAACCTCTCCCTAAGTTTGGGAGTCTTGTCATCTGGGGAAGGTGCAGTTGTCCACTGGTGGTGAAGAAAGTCACTGTGTTGTCTTGGGTCAGGACTAGTTCATGGAAAGTACACAGAAGTTGGCGGGCAAGAAGGGACACTTCCATCAGGTTGTTGATGAGTTGAACTGATAAACAAGGACTAGAAGCAAGAAACTATGCTGGAGTTTTAATTTGACCAAGGCTGGCAGATGACACCTGTTAGGCTGGCCCAGAAGGACAAAATGGTGGCCCAGAAGGACAAAATGGCGGCCATACCTGGGAAAAAGGAAGCTGACGAAACCACACCTGGAATCACAGGACCAATCCCCAATCGCGACGTATGAAGCCCGCAAAATTCTTTTGCTTAAAGATCGCGCTTCCCTTTGTTCAGGCGCGACTTCCCCGGCCCTCGTTCTGCAGACTGGAGAACCTCGCCCGGGTGCGCAAACCCCAATAAAGCCCTGGCTATTCGACTTTTTGTCTAATTGACTTTCTTTCCTCGCGGAGCTCAGAAAAAACCTTTCAACACCCACTATGATGTATTTGCTGTCTTACTGTTTTTCTGTGTGGTTTCCTTATGCTTTATAGAACATCCTTTAATATGTTTTGCAAAGTGTTTTTGTGGTGATAAACTCCTTTAACTTTTGTTTGTCAGAAAAGGTATTTTTATCATTCCTCCAGTTCTGAATGATAATCTTGCCAGAGATAGTATCCTAGGTTGAAACTCCTTTTCTTTCAGCACTTCGAATATATTATGCCATTCCCTTCTGGCCTGTAGAGTTTCATTTGAGAAGTCCCCTGACAATCTTATGGTGGACCATCTCTATGTGACACGTTTTTCTCTGACTGCTTTTAATAGTCTTTCTTTACCTTGAATTTTTGACATTTTTATGATGATTTGTATAGGTGTATTTCTGTTTGGGTTTCTGTTATCAGGAACTCTTTGAGCCTCCTGGATTTGGAGACTTGCTTCACTCTTCAAATTGGGGAAGTTCTCATCTATTATTTCTTCAAATATGGTTTCTGCCCCCTTTTCTCTCTCTTTATCTGGGACCCCTATGATGCAAATGTTGTTCCTTTTGATATTATCCCAGAGGTCTCGAAGGCTGTCTTTGATTCTTTGAATTTTTTTTATCTCTTTGCTGGTTTGCTTGATTGAGTTCCTCTGTCCTATCTTTCATATCACTGCTTCTATTGGAAGCTTCATCCATCCTATCGCTGAGTCCCTCTATTGAGTTCTTTGATTCAGCCATCATATCTCCTACCTGTCTGATGTATCGTGTTAATTCTTCTCTTTGCTTCCTTACATTCTCCTTTACTGCCTTCTGAATTCCCATGAGTATGTTAATCACCGTTACCCTAAATTCCTCTAATTTACATACGTCTGCTGTATTCAGATTTTCCCTTGGGTTTTATTTTTTATTAGATCCATCATTTCATGTCTATTTCTCTGTGCCTTTGAGCTATTCTGCATTCTGTTTATATTTTTGAGGGTTGGGTTTCCCTGGCGTTGTGTAGATTTGACTTGCCCAAGATTGGCAATCAGGCTGCATTTTCGCCTCTCTCCACAAGGTGGTGCTAGTGGATAGCGTTGAGGCTGGGGGCTGCCTTCTCACTGTAATTCAGGGGGTGGGGACCCAACGGGTAGGATTTCCGGTGGGTGGATATGCAGATATGCAGTGGGTGGGATTTTCGCTCAGTGAACTCCAGGCTCTGGCGTGAAATGGTTGTGGGAGGGATTTGGTTTGCCTGATTTCCAGTTATGGCTGTTCCCAGTGCAATTTCACCGCATGGGCTCCAGCTCAGTTCCTGGTGTGCTGGCTCTCCTTTCACCACCTCCCAAGTCGGCCCTTCATGGCTCTGTGTCTCAGCCCCACTGGGCCCACCTCTAGCTGCCTCCACAGCTGATCCCGAAATCCCTAGCCTCAGCCCCAACATGTCCTGAGACTCCTGAGCTCTGTCCCAAATCCAAATCTGTGGCTTAGCTGAGACCTGTATCGAGTGTCCTCACCCACTGTTGGTTGTCAGCTGTTCTGTCTCCAGCCGAAGTGCCAGTCATACCTTGGCGTTTGTCTCAGGAAAATAGGTGATTTTTGTTTGTTTGTTTTATTTGTGTCTGTGGAAAGCGACCAGAAAGTGCATCCTTTCGAGTCACCATCCAGAGGTCAATCCTCAAACACTTTTAAAAAATTGAATTACTTGTCAATATTCAATAATAAAAATATTTCACGTAAAAATCAGGTTTTTTTGTTTCTCTTAAAATTTGAAAAGTCAGCAAGGCAATATCCAACGAGGCTGGCAGCAGCTTAGACAGAGACAAAGTGGCAATCATTCATCTTTTTTCTAAAGTAAGAGAACCCTTCATTGGTGGCTGGCCACATGCTCACAAACATAGAAGTAACTTTTCCTGACTCTGGCAGCTGTACTGTACCATGTGACTGGTTCAGACCAATAGGAGATGAGCTGAAGAGACAGGTGTGACTAGAAGGTATACTTTCAATGGGTGGGGGTGCAGACACTGGCGAGAGGTCTTCCGGCAGGGCACACTGAGGATGGCAGACTCACAGTGTGGAAAAGCCTGGTGAAGCAGATCTACTATGCCAGCTCATGCTTTGACATGAGGTTGAAATGTGAACTTCTGCCTTGTCGTAGCCACAGTGAGGGGCAGGCTGCCATTAGACAAGGCACCTGCTTCCCAGTTTGCTGCACTTCCCAGCATGCTGCGTCTTCTCAACCTGCAGTCAGCTGACACCCGCTACCACACCGGTGCTGTCGTTTTCTCCCCTACCCCTGCCTGTGCCTACCTGGTCCTGGAAGCACTCATGTTTGGGACTCTGTTGTCAACTACCAGAGCCGAATGCTAAGGGACTCATTTGCCATACTTTGGGGGCTCATCTCTCATTCTTTTCAAGGGAGAGCCCCTGACCTGGTAATTTCCTTCCAACCCCCTTCTGGGAAAGCTGACTTTTGATTCATTATTAGTGCACGGTGGGTACTTTCTCATGGGAGAAGAGGACAAAAAATCAGTGCGTTTCATCTCTGGCAGCAAATGTACAGTGAAGGATAAATGGAACCTAGATGACTGTCCCTTGGCCGGCACTCACAGCTCTGCCTCTGTCTGCTGTTCTCATTACTGCTGCAGGTGCAGCTGGTGAGAACCGAGTGTGTGACTTGGTCTCCGGTGTTTCTGGCCCCAAAGCCTGGGTGGCTCCCTTCTGTGCAGCGGAGACCCAGGGAACTGACTCAGCTAATAGCCAAAGTCTGAAGGCACTGACCAGCACAGAGACAGTTACAAGCATCCACGAAATACCTGCAACAGGCAGAAATCCTGTTGAGGACATCAGTTTCCCCGCAATATGCTCATTATTTAGGAGACCTTAAAGCAAGCTTTGTCTGAGGCTTCAAAAAGGTATTGCCAAAATTGTGCCCAGCGGACAATACAGTGGGTGCCGAGCCAACCCTCTGCCTGGTTGCCACTCCAACTTAACCCTGTGGGACAGCGCCTGGGCCTTCAGCACCTAATCCTCTAGATGGCTCCCTGGCCAGCAGTCTCAGCACCCTGGGACCTTGTGAGGAAGGCTGACCAGGCCCCAGCTCAGACCTATTGAACCCAAATCTGCTTTTTAATAAGCTGCCCAGGGTATCAGGGCATCAAACAAGATTGAGAATCACTGATTGAGCAGAGTGGAGAGAATGGAAGGAGCTGGCTTTGGAGGAAAGCCCACCTGAGACCCAGCTACACACTTGCTCGCTGAGTCACTGGGCTTGTCTCTTTAAGCTGTGGGTCTGAGCTATGGAGCAGAGAAACCCTAGTAGGTGGAACCAAATGAAGTTGCTCTTTTTAGTAGCCAAAACAAAACAACAAAAAAATAAAACAGGCCAAATATAATCAGCTTCATATGGGCCAACCTAGTACATATCTTGTAGGGTTAGTGTGAAATTGTAGGTTATACTTAAAATGAGATGCGTGGTGTGGTACACTGTTGGTGCGGTCACTGGCATGGCCTTGGCCTCCTTTCTACGGCTGCCTCGCAAGTTCCCCCAAACATGAAAAGACCCAGCATCCACATACTATCTGATCAAACCTGATTCCACAACAGAAGCTCCTAGCGCTCATTTCACAGCCACAGGGAGCCTGTACCGGGTACCTGTCCTCAACAAGGCTTTGGAATATTTCCCATTTCACTTCCAGATGAGGAAAGAGCCCAGCATGACGTCTCCAGGGTCACACAGGGACTTGGATGCTGACTCAGTCCCCAGAGGTGGGGACCCGGAACAGTCCTTGACCTTTTTCTCTGGGGGTCCCTCGGACTGTCTGGGGAGCATTGTCCCAGTGGGTTCGCTACCTGCCCCAGGAGAAGGAGCTTTAGTTTCTCAGTGGAAAGTCATCTCCAGGAAAGGTCTATTAAACTCAGTGCCTGTAGGGGCTGCGGGGTGAAGGTCAGGGTGAGACCTGGGAGTAAGCTGAATGCTGCTGGTGGAGGGAGCGACCTCGGAGTCCTCCTCATCCAGAGGCATCATGGTCTTGTGAGTCATCTGCAAGAATATTCAGGAATCAGTGGACCTCACAGGAGGGATTGAGTGAGCCTTTATTTCTGTAGCATGTCTTCTTCTACTCCCTTGCTTAACCTTACACATCACCGCCATTCACTTACCCATCGCTCACCTAGCCCTCTGTCCCGCCTTGGACTGCAGGACTCACCCACCAGACAGTACATAGTATCTGTTTATTTGTCATGGTCCCTCCCGTCCCAAGTGCTAGATGATAACTTTGCTGCCTTCACTGCTCTGGCCCCAAATGCAATCCGTGCTTGAAACCCAGTTGCCCATGGCTCTGCCATCACATTGTCTGTATCCCGTTTCCATGACCTCCCGGCTGCACAGTTCTGAGTGTTTCCCTCTGCCCGTGTCCAGAGCCAGGTCCACCAGGAGCTGCACCCTGCCCTCTCCGGATCTTTCTAAAGCACAAATATACTCCTGCTGAAAATCTGAGTGCATTCCCTTCTGGTCTCAGGATAGGGTTCCCCAAGGCACCAGCCTGTGCTCAGGCTCCTCTGTCCTTTCTTTACAGGGCCTGTCCTTTAGGCCCAAGACCAGGAATGACCACCCCTCCCTGCCCTCAGGAAACTCCCTCTGCCCTTCCGACCCTGACAGTGTGCCTAGCGATCTCTTCTCTCCATTCTGTCACCAGAGGGCAGGAATGGTGACACCCCTGGGGGCCCCCAGTGCTGGGGTGCAGCATGTGGACTGAACACAGAGAGGCAAATGGGAACGTGCAAAGTTGTAGGAAACAGCGCCTCTCATCTTTAAGCAGGATGGGGCGTCTTCTTCCATTGGTTACCCAAAGACATCGCCGGCCCCTTAACCCCAAACCCAGTCCCTAAGTTACTTTAGAGATGTGCAGAGTGGCAGCCCGGGGAGGCCTCTGCCCACGGCCACACGTGGAGCGAGCACCTCCCGTCGGCAGGCGTGGGGATGGCAAATTTGGGGACTAGAAACCGAGTGCGGATAGATGGATGGGTTTGCTGTTGAGATGTGTTTTCCATGCACTTTGCAGGCCTCGGCCTCCTCCCCGCAGGCAGCGTAGGTTGCACCACCCCCATCACCTTCCCCAGCCTCCCGCCTCGCCTGCCTCCCTCTCCCATTCACAGCCTGCTCTCCGGGGCAGCCAGCAGGGCTTCCTGGGCGCACTCGTCTCCCTCTGTCCTGGCTCCCTTGCTTTCCTGTGGTTTAAAGGCCCCAGCTCTGCTCAGTGACAGCTGAGTGTGCAACCAGATTCCTGGGACAGTGCCCCTCCCGGAACCCACACTTATGCCTCCAGAGATGCCAGGGACAGTGACCTGGGGTGACAGTGCCCTAGGGGATAGAACCTGAGGGATGACAGTGCCTGAGGGGTGCTATGCCCTGGATGGCAGTCCCTGAGGTGACAGTGACTAAGGGGGACTGCAGGCGACTTAGCGAGGGGCCAGGGACATGCCCACCCGACTGCATGAGGATCCAGCCTGGTCTTGTGTGAGCCATCCCAGTTGATCCGGGCTGGCAGGGCCGGGATGGCGAGAAAGCACTGACATGCTGGTGAGGTCCACAAGCAGGGTGCACTGCAGCTCGGGGTCCGGCGGGAGGTGGTGACGGGCCTTCTGCCTCCTCACGAGGGTGGCCATGCACACTCACAGAGAGAGCTCCTTTGGGTGGGTGGCTCGTGGTCAGAGAGTCACGACCACCCAGCTGAGGGGAGAGAACCCTGAGTGGGCTGGGGTTGTCCACCCTCTGGCAGCCTGGGGATTGGGGGCCCATGTGTTGGACAGCAGACCTGCTCCATAACTCGGTCCTGGCCTGTCCTAACCCACGTACCCTGGGCTCCTGTCTCCTGTTTGTCAGTGAGGCTAAGTGCTCTTGCGGCAGCACAGCGTCCTAGAGTGTCACGAGACCCAGTCTTCCCTGTTGTCCTCAGTGTCCTTGGCAGGTGGCCATTACTTTGTAAGAAAACACATGTCACGTGGTCCAAGCGATGACTGTCCATGCAGATCCAAGTGCTGGCTCCCCCAAGACTCGAGACCAGGAACAAGTCACCTGTCTCACCGTGCCTCTGTCTTCTCACGCTCAGAAGGACATGAAACTGTCTGCCTGGCTGGGTTGAGTAGAGAATCAACGGAAATTAAAATGCACACAGCGCCTGGCATAACAATAAGTATTCTGCGCTTAGATGGTGTGCGTGTGCAAACACACCTACCTGTGATTAGGGCAACTATTACAAATATATGTTTGAGTGATACCTTACTGGATCAGGAAAATGACTATTCTATTTAAAAAAAATCTGTCTCATCTGTAAAAGGCAAATGTCAACCATGGCCTTGTTTTCTTTGCCTAGGTGAGAGGGCAGATGTGAGGGGAGTGGGGGCTTCCCTTGTACCTGCCAATCACTGTGCAGATATGAGGGGCCATCTGCTGAGTTCAGGAGCATCCTTAGGAGCCAGGCCGATGACTTTGCCAACTCTTCTGGAGAAAACAAAGGATGGTCCCCTCTGCCCCTAATCTTGCGATCATGGTCCTCCTGTCTTGGGATCTGCTGGAGATGACAGTCCCCTAGGGGACAGTGCCTGAGGGGCACACACACTGTAGGAACTCAGAGCCGTCATCCTCCGGGCTGACCCAGCCCAGCTGTGCACAGTGCGGCCCCCAGGAGCAGCAGAAATGCTGGCCCCATTCTCCAAATGCAGGTCTTGGGTCCCTGACTTACCTATCTGCTAAATCAGAATCCTGGGTTCAGCGTGGGTCCCTTGCATGTCACACAATTGCCCCAGGGAGTGGTCACATACACTGAAACAGAAAACATCCTTCTCTGAGAACAAACTCAACGAGAAGCATGAAAGTGGAGAAGGAATAAGTTTCCCATCACTGGAGGTATACAAGCAGAGGTAAAGCAGATTCACTGGCCAGACACCAGGAAGGGGTGGTTCCTGTGTCTGAGACGGCAGGGAAGGCCTTCTGATGCATGAGGAACAGGGCTGGGATGTGCTGGGAGACTGGAAGGAAGTCCATATGAGATGGACATTTTACCTCTTTGGATCACTTTTGTTCATTCCCCAGGTCCCCGGAGTCTGCTTCTCCAGACCGGTAGGCATGTGTCCAGGTCTGCCCCAGATCTGGGGGGGCCTTGGGCTCGTGTTGCTGAGCCTGCGCAGGTGGAGCTGGGGACCCTGCCTGAGCAGCAGCAGAGAAACCTCTGGATTTCTGCCTCAGGGTCCCGGTCAGGTGGAACCAGCCCCTCTGGGAGTCGGGTCCTGCTGGCTGCAGGGGCCTGGAGGAAGACCACGGCCTAGGCGAGGAGAAGAATGCGTTCTCTATGGGGGTGTCCAAGGCTGCCTGTCTCTAGAGGCTGAAAGCCAAGTCTATGCTGCCCCTGGAAAGTCTGCGGCAGGGCCGTCTGGGAGGTCCGTCCCAGGCCGGGAAATGAGACCAGAATCTCCTTGGTTAACCAGGGCGGGCAACGGGCCGCAGTCATGAGCGCAGCACCCAGTGGCCTCCACGGAGGGGCGTCCATCTCTGGGTTCTTGGCCTAGGAGCAGGGACGGGAAGGACAGCCAGGGCGACAGCAGTCACAGCGATCAACGCTATTCGTGGGCGTCTGCAGGGCGCCAGGCACTGCGGACACGTGACAGGCATGGCCTCTGCCACCCTCTCCTCCGCCTGGGAGGCGGGCTGCTGCTTTTACGTCCCTTTGACGACTGAAAAATGAGGCTTGGAAAGAACTCACTGGGAGTGGCGGAGTCAGGACTTGAGCGCTTAGCCCGGGCAGGGTGGAGCCGGACCGAGGAGAGAGACCCAGGTTGACTCCCAGTCTGGGCAGAAGCGCACGTACCGTCTGCGCCTGCTGGGGGCGCACTCCGCCTTGGCCCCGGTGTGCGGGCCTCCTGGGTTCCGGGAGGTCACGCTCCCAGGTCCGCTGCGTCCCCTGCAGCGGCTTCCAGCGTTTTGCGAGGGGCCCCTGCCCTCCCTGGGGCTCCGTTGTGTTCACTCCCTCCCGCCCACCTGCTTCCTGCTCAGACTCAGCAGGCACCCTGAAAACCCACGGCTCCTGCTCCGGCGACCCTCTTCACATCCTGCCTTCCGCAGCCCAGTGGGGCGTTGGGCCAGTCACGTGGCGGCTCCTCCTGTGTCTCGTCCCTGCTCGTGGACTCGTGGAGAGCTCCTGCGGCAGGGCCCGGCGACAGGCACCTGGTGCCAGCAGCAAGTCACCTGGGCTCAGCTCCAGGCTCTCTGCTGCCGAGGAGCCCGCCGCCCGGTCCAGTCGCCTCCCTCGGCAGCCGCACTTCTCTCTGCGGCGTAGTGCTAAGACCGCCCCCATCACACACACACACCTCACACACATCACACACCTCACAAACACACCACACACACCACACACACACACATCACACACACATCACACACCTCACAAACACATCACACACACACCACACACACATCACACCACACACCACACACACATCACACACATTTCACACATACGACACACACACCACACACATCACACACACACACGCCGTAGGAGCGCACATCCGTCATGCTCCAGGCTGACCCAGCCCAGCTGTACACAGGCGGCCTCCAGGAGCAGCTGAAATGCTGGTCCCAGCGGGTTTGAGGCCTGCTCTGTAGAGGCCTTGACCCAGCGGTGCTCAGCGGAGCCTGGAGTCTACCTTCCTAAGGACCAGACTTCACAAAGGTGACCCAAGGATGCAGCTAGCCAGCCATGTGATCCTTTAAAAAGGTGAATCTCACTGAGCATGACCGCCTCCAGCTCCATCCATGCTGCTGTAAGTGGTGGGATTTCACTTATTTTTTTTGATAACTGAGTATCTTTATGCTCAGAGAGAGATGCCAGGAGGAGACAGACATCCTATGATTCACTCACAGGTGATGCATAGAGATAGCAAACAAATGAGCTAAATTAAGCAAACATAGACTTAAAAAAATAAGCTAAATCAAGCAAGAGAGTTTTAGCCAAAAAAAGTTAACCAATGGGTGCAAGAAGAGAAGGGAGAGGAAGGGAACAAATGGGGTAAAAGGAATTCTATAGCGAAGGAAAAACTGAAATAATGGTGAATTTACTGTATTTTATACAGATGGTATGTATGATGCATACTTTAAACCCATTTAATGTTGTAATGCCACGTTCCGTCAGTAAAATTAACTGAAAAAAGAAAGGCAAATTATATCAATATGGTAATAGTGATGATCACAGTTATAAAATTATTAGTGGTCATTATTTGATCATATCTACTCAGTTGCCCTATTTTCTATGAAAACAAGCAACATTTTTATAAAAATATTTTAATGTTATTTTAAAACTTTTCATCTGTTTTCCCATTCCCAAGTAGTGCTCCATAGAAAGCAGAGGTAGGATTAAATATACTAACAATAAATAATAAAGTAATAATATTAACATAATTTATCTGCTTCCTTCCACCTGGTTTTATTGATACCATTTAAAACTTACCCTGTAACTGTTGTTAAATTATAAAGTGGATGTTATTTTCTTTCAAGAAATATTTAAAAACCATTGGATACTATTTGCTAATAGTATTTAACTGCATTTCTTATTCTTAAGTCTGTTTAAATAGCTTCAATGCCTTTTCCAGTTGGAATGTCTTGTCGTTTTTACTTTTTAGTTTTAACGCCTCTCTCATTAATGTAGTAGCTTTTTGAGTAATTGTTTAATGGATATTAATAAACATTAATGAGAAAAAAGAAAAAAGGTGAATCAGATTCATTCACTTGCTGCTGGAGCCCTCAGTGCCCCCACACACTTAGGAGAAGGTCTCCCTCCTTGTCTCCCCTTCGGTGCCCCTACCTGATCTGGCCCTGTGACCTTCTGCTCCAATCTCTGATGGGCCTTCCTCTCCCCCCTGCTCTAACCAACCTGATCTTCTTGCTGTTCTAGTGCTTAGCTCATTCTTGCCTCAGGACCTATGTATTTACCACTGGCTGCCAGACAAACTTTCTCCAGCCCTTTCCATGGCTCATTTCACTCAGTTCTCTGCTCAAAGGGAGCCACCTCTCCCTTTGTCATCTTATACACTGCTTTATATTTCTTATTGCTCATCAGTAATGATGTGACATGTTTCTCTGGCTTCTGCTCTAGAAGGCAAGCTCAGTGAGGGCAGATACACAATTCCTCAGGCTGGGCACAAGTCCTGCCCTGGAGTGCTGCATTTCCCTGGTCCTCGGGGACACTGCTCCCTAACACTGGGCCATTCCTGCCTCCTCCGTGACAATCCTGCATGGCCCCACTCTCGGTTTGGGTTCATTTTGACCCCCACCTTGCTCATCATCACACCATTCCATCTTGCCTCTGACTTTTCAGGTGGACCTTTCTCGAACTTGAGTTCCCATCTCTGTGGAGGGAAGAAGGAACGGAAACACAGACTCCTCTGCAGAGGTTGGTTTCACGCCAGTTGTTGGCAGAGAGCAGACAGGTCTCCATTTGCCTAGGAATCAGCTTGGGTGAATACCCTGGCTTTGTTAAGGTGCTTATGACCTCGTATGACTATATTTAGCATACATACACCTGTTTATTTATACATTCACGGAAAGTCTACTGCATAACTTGAGTTACATGAAGGATGGGCATGCAGCTGCTCCCTCCGGAGCCTCAGGTCCAGTGGGGGCAGATGCTCAGATTGAGGCAGGGCCATATGTGAGACCTGGCCAAATTTCTAAAATCATAGAGCTTGTGAACTGATAGGTGCCATAATCCAGTCTAACAGTGTGCACATGAGCCAGCTTAGGCCCAGAGAGAAGAAGCTGCTTCATTCACTCATTGATTCACTCATTCAGCAAGCACTCGAGACTCCGGACATGAATGGAGGGCAGCTTGGACCCTGCCTAGCAGGAGCTCACCAGCAATTGCAGGAGATGGAAATTCAGAGAGCTGATTACACTTTGTGAGCACTGGCAGTCAGAGGTGGGAGTCTGCAGGAGGCTCAGAAGGCCTGGGGTCCCTGGAAGCCTTCCTGGAGGAGGTGGTCCTAGAGTGGAGGCTGGAAGATGGATTAGGAGAGAGCCAGGAAAGGAAGTTCAGCAGGGAGATGAGCATGCTCAAGGTCACAGGCACAGGGAGACCTCACTACTCTAAACTGTTGTCGATGTCTGCTGCTCTTAAAGCAGGTGTGCATGTGCGTGTGTCTCTCGACGAAATGACTTGTGTCAGGTTCTCTAAACTGGCTGGGAAGCTGAGCCCACACTCACCCTGAAATCAAATGCTTTTATTGCTGTCAGAGCTGCTGGAGAGACTCAGCAGGTGTGCATGGCCCTTGACACAGAAGCTTGTTCCTGCAGGTGGATCATGACAGCTGCACAGACTGTGCTGAGGTGGACCCTTGGACAACTAATGAGGAAGATGACCCACCCCGCAGTTAGGTTGTGTGGAAATCCAGGCATGGAGAAAACACATGGAGCATGGATGGGGTGCTGGAATTGGCTGGTGTCCTTGGGCCGAATCTCAGTTCCACCGCTTACCTGCAGTGGGACTGGTAGGGAGTCTCAGTGTCTTCCTTTGCTCTTGCTACCACTCAGGCTGCATGGAGAGGAAGTCTGGGGATGCAGATGAACAGCCTTGAGAACCAGTCAAGAGCTGTGCCCACGGGAGGCTGCTCCACTCACTCCTGCTTTTATGCAATGCGCATCTGTGTACAAGGCGGGTGCCCTCACAGAGCACAGCCCAGGGTGGAGTTCTCCTCCAGGAGCTTGGATCCCCCTCTTTAAAGTGTCGCATTTGCTGACACATTTTGGTTGCAGTGATTTTAAAAATTGCAATGACACGTTCTTCAGGAACATCAGTAGAACTTTCCACATTAATGCAGCATAACCAGAAAAATTTGTATGTACTCAATGGAAAGAGTGCCACAAAGCATTTGCAGCTTAAATGCCTGTCATTCCTGAGCTGGTTTGATGGTAGGGTGGCACCCAGGTGGCCTGCTAAATGGGTGCAGAGACAGGATTTGCATGGGTGAAGGCACGTAAGCCAGACTTACTTTTCTGCAGGCTTGTTTATAATGGTGTTTTTACTCATGAGCTGACTGAGCATAACACCACAGTTACTTCCTATTGTCTTCTCTGGATCATCCATTTTTTCCTTTAATATTCACTCAAGGGAGGTTATAGCAGGGGTATGTATGAGATTCATTGTATCCGTTCGTCCATTTGTTCATCTGTCCATCCATCTGTCCATCACCCATCCATCTGTCCATGCGTCCACCCATCACGGAGTGCTCCCTGCATGCTAAGGGAGCATTAAGTATCAGGGAATATAGCAAAATCCTGCACTTAAGGGTTTTTTTTTTTAATGGAAAAAGTCAAACATGTGCCACGGTAGAGAAAAAGGCACAATGATCCTCCACATACCCATCAGTCATCTGGTGTCATCGGCACGGGGCCAATGCCATTTTTTCAGTACCTCTCAGTTCCTTTCCTCCTTTGGACTCTTATGAAACAGAAGAATCACTTCATTTTGTCTATAAGAATGAAAAGCAATGACAGCTGCAATAGCACATCACACCTTAAAAATCAGAATTCCTTAATAACATCAAATATCACGTGATTATTTCCCTAACTGGTTCCCAAATGTTATTTGATAATTGGTTTGTGTGAATTAGGATCCCAACAAGGTCTACACAAGGCATTTAGTTCCTAGTCTCTATCTCTCTCTGAAATTCATGTAGCCTGTCATTCACCACTTACAAGTGTGCGATCCAGTAGCGTTTGTTATTCGCAACACTGCAGCCCCCCGCTTCGATCTAGTTTAAAACTGTTTTCATCACCCGCCAAAGGAGACGCCATACAGCGGGGCAGTCACTTACGCTTTCTGCTCCCTAGCACCTGGCCACTGCTAGCGCCTCCACTCCCTCTGTTTATTCTGTTTATGTCTGTTTATTCTGCATGTTGTGTGGAAAGGGACTATAACCTCTGAGACACTCTGCCTGGCTTCTTGCACTTAGCATGGTATTTTCAAGGTTCATCCACACAGTGGTGTGTGTCAGCGTTCCAGTCCTGTTATGACAGAATTCTGTTCCACTGTATGGGCAGGTCACAGTAAAACCATTCTTCAGGGGATGGAGAAGATGTTTGGTTGTCTCCATTTTTGCCTAATAACGCTCCTATGAACGTTCCTGGAGAGGTTTTTGCGTAGAGACACATTCTCACTTTTCTTGGGTCTATCCCAGGGAGCGGAATTGCTGGGTTATTTGCCAACTCAGTGTTTAACATTTTGAGGAACCATCACCCTGTTTTCCAGAGCAGTTTCACCGTTTTATGGCCATCAGCAGAGACTGGGTGCTCGCTCGGATTTCTCCACATCCTTGGCAGCACTTGTTATACCTGCAGAACATTAGTCTAGTCACCCTACTTAGTGTCAGGTGGTGTCTCACTGTGGCTTTTATTTGATTTCCCTGATGATGAATGCTGGTGAGCATCTATTTGGTACTGATAGCCATTTGTATATCTCCTTTGAAGAAATGTCTATTCAAGTTCTTTGACTAGTTTTTTTTAAAAATATATTTTGATGCTCCTTCATTTGGTGCATACATGTTTATAAGTGTTATGTCTTCTTGCTGGATGGACCCTTTAATCATTATATAATGTCCACCTCGGTCTTTCTTATGCTTTTCAGTTGAAAGTCTGTTTTATCCAATAGAAGTATGGCTGTTCCAGCTATTTCTGCAGTTGCCATTTTGGCCGTAGGGTTGTCTTCTAGCCATTGACTTTGAGTTTTTATTTATCTTTTGAAAGAAAGGTGAGCTTCCTGAATGCAACAGAAGGTGACTAGTTTTAAATTGGATTGTTTGTTTTTTTTATTACTGAGCTGCAAGTGTTCTTTAAATGGTCTAGATATAGTTTCTCTTAACAGATATGATTTGAAATGATTTTCTCTCATGTGGGTTGTTTTTTCACTCTCTTGCTAGTATCTTTAGATACACAAAAGTGTATAATTTTGATGAAGTCTAACTCACCTATTTTTTTGTCTTTTGTTGCTCCCACTTTTGGTGTCAGATCTAAAAATCTAAAGCCAAATCCAAGATTTTGAAGATTTACCTCTGTGTTTTCTTCTAAGAGTTTTCTAGAATTAATTGCCACATTGAGGTCCGTGACCCTGGTTGACATATAGTGTGACAGAGAGGCCCGCTTGGCCCATTCTGCTACCAAAGAACAGGTCAGAACCTCTTTTCATTGCAGGCTGATTCATTTGAGCCCATGACTACACCCAAGGCTCCTTGCAAGCTGGAATCCTGACACGTTTTTGTGTCATTGTATTTTCGGTAAGACCGCTGTGATGAACAGATAAAGAATAAGTGAATGAGTGTGTGAAGACATTGCTGCAATTTTTGTTGCAGAGTGTGACTTTGATATGGCTGAGTTTCAATCTTCTTACTTTCTATTTGTTTCCTATTTGATTCACCTGTATTTTTTAATGTTTTTAATCTTTTTGGGTTATTTGCATAGCTGACAGGTTTCCATTGTACTCAGCTACTGGTTTATTAGCTATTGTTCTTTTATGTTTTTTTTTTAGTGGATTGAGGGTTTATAATAAGTCTTTAACTTCTCACTAGATGCTTTCAGGTAACATTATATCTCTCTCTCCAAGTAATATCCTGGTTTTTTACTCCCTTCTGACCTTCGTGCTAGTTATTTCTTTGGCATCTATTATAACCTCTATAAGACATAGCAACTATTTTTGCTCTTCATGGGCAATTACTCATCAAAGAGATCCAAATTAGACAATGTCTACTTATTTACCATTTTTAGCACTCTTCACTTTGGGTGTGCATTTGTAAAACTTTAACAGAAGCACAAGGTTTATTGTTTTCCGATTGTTTACATTAGATTTTTAGGTTGAATGGGCATCATAATCATGTGTGTGCACATCACACCACACCCGTCACCCGGGTGCCCATCAGCAGCATCATCTTTACTCCCTCATTCCCTGGCTCCCCCAACTCCCATCACTCCTGGTAGTCACAGTCCTGCTGCCTGTGAGTTTTGTTTCTTTATATTCCACATGTGCGTGAGACCATCAGTACTTCCCTTTCCTGGCTTACTTTGGTTGGTGTGATCACCTCAAGTTGCACCCAGGTTGTAGATGGGGTTACCTGCTTCCAAGAAACTTTCACATTTTTTGCTATGCAAGTCTTCTACTAACAGATTGTCTTCTCTTTTGTTGGTATGAAAATATCTTTATTTCCCAATCAATTGTGAAAATATTTTGGGGGGCTATAGAAAGGCAGAGTTATAAACAGCACTTGTGTATTTCTATTGGTGCTCACAATTCCGAGTCTTGGGTGTCTCCTGTGGTCACTCTTGGACCATGGCTGGGATACAGTCATTGAAAGCTTCCTCCTCACCTGTCTGGTGGTCGATGTTGTTAACAGAGACCTGAGCTGGAGTTGTGCGCACGAGGCCCTGCATGGGGCCTGGGCTTCCAAAGTCTTGTGTTAGACTCAGAGCCTCACTTGTTCTCTGCCATATTGGTCAAGGCAGGTGGAAAGGCCCACCCGGGGGGGTGCCAAGCTCACACTGTGGGATGGGAAATGTTCTTCTGACAATTTTGTCAAAATACATTTTCTTGTGTGTTCCTATGTCATAGTTTAGATTTATGATGTATTTCTTGTTAGTTAACTCTTTTAACTTTTCCTTAGATTTGTTACCTTGATGCCATTTCTATTCATTTATTTTTCTCAATGGTCACAATCGTATCTGTGTTTCAGCTGTTCTTTGGAAATCAGGTACCTCCTTCCCTGTCCAATTAGAGTGATGTGCCTACATGCCAGGGCGTGTTGGCCGTCTCCAGGGTCTGGAACAGGAAAAGGGTGGGTCCTGCTTCAGAGGCTGTGTTTTAAGTCACTGAGTTTGTGGTCATACGCTATAGCAAAACTAAATCCCTCAACCCCTGGATTTTGTCAGATTTAACAGTGGAAGGAGAAGTGTTCTCACTGCCTACACTGGTGATATTTGAGGATCAACTCCTGGAAGCTGAGAAACTCCTAGCGCTCTGGTTTCCTGACCTTTGTTCAGCCCTGGGACAGGCAGACTCAGCCTATTCAGCCAGAGAGTCAAGTCAGCCATCCCTCCGGGGGAGCCTCTGTTCTGTGGACCAAGATTCTCACAGGATTCCCCACCCCTGAGCACGTCCCAGGACACTCAGACACTGGTCTCCACGTGCTTGCCAGCCTGAGAGACTGGAAGTCTCACCTTGATTCTCAGTCTCCTACAGCCCAAGGCCCCACCAAGGCTACTACCAATTGCTTAATTATCTGTCGATTAATCTCTCCTGTTCTTGTACTGTCAGTCATTCTTTCTCTCCAGGCTTATCATCGGTATTCAAAAATGTTCATTCCACTTCTACTTTAATATATGGCTTCTGGTCACGGGTGTCAAAAAGACTTTTTTCCTTGGTGTCAGCCATTCGCGGTCCCTCCATCCCTGTAGTCAGGGGACACTGACTTCTGGAGTATCCAGCAGTCTGTCCCTTTGTGTGTCTCTCTGGATTACTGAGGTCACCTAGAAGGTCAGTGACATGGGCTCAAGCCACCAAGAGACCCTTCATCATGCCAGCCAGAGCTTTGAGGGTACCTAGTGTTTTCTTGTCTACCTTCCTCAGAATCCTGATTTGTCTGCTTCCCTAAGATGGACTCAGTAGACAACATCTCTCTTTCCTCCCAAGGGAAAGGGAGACAGTCGAGGGGGAGCACCTCCCTTTCTGACAATACTTTTAGGGCCACGCTTTCACCCTCCTGTCCCCTTAGGGTAGAAGGCATGCCATGCTCCAGTCCAGGAGCATCCCTTCAGAGCTGGGTGTCCCACCCACCCTTCATTTCACCATCTCTGATCAACCTCTCTTCTCTGTGGCTTATATTATTTAGACACACTCAAGTCTCTCATTTTAATAAAATAGAACAAAATCCTCACTGTATCGTCAACGACTCTCAACGTCTTTTCTTTTTCCTGCCTTTTGATGCCAAACTTCTATGGACAGAGCAGATATGGTGGACTCTCCTAACTAGCTTGTCATCAGCATGTCCCCACTGCTATCTAGCACCTGTGCCACACTCCGCTGTCACTGGCCTCGCCAATGTCACCAATAGACCACTCGAGCTATTCCAGAGGGATACTGTCACTCTTCTCCTCCATGACTGCTCAGCCCGATTCATGCTGTGGACCAACCTCTTCTTCCTTCAACCTTCACAAGACCACGCCTTTCCTTCGGTGTGATCTCCGACGCCTTTGCTCACTCTGGAGTCTTCTTGAGTCTGTTGCTGAGGCTGTGTATGGATGGCTCTGCCCTCGACACCATGCACACTTGCTAAGGTCTTGTCTTCTCTCACATTCCTCTTGCCACCTACATGTAATGATCATGAAATGCGTTTCCCCAGCCTGTATTTCCCCTTTGAACCTCAGATCCATAAAGTCCGTTATTTCTTGGATGGTACACAGGGAACTCAACTCCGCTTGTCCAAATCAGAGCCTAACATGCCCCTGCAGAAACACGGCTCTCACCGTGTAGCCCTTAGTCTACAGAAGAGAGTGCGGATTAATTTCCAAAGCTCCCAGTCCAGAAACCTGGGTGTCATTCTTCATTCTTCCTGCCCTTTGCACATCAGCCTACAAAGTCCTGTTACTTATGCCTGTTAATTATCTCTGCAGTCAGTCTCCCTTTCTCTACACGCTTCCCCAATGCCTGGCATTCTGTTTCTCCTCTTCTCACCAACCCAGCCTCCTATGCTCAGCCAAGGGCTCTTTCTGTTTGGTGTAGGGAAGCCTCTACACACATAGACATGGGTCTCATGACACCAAGTTCAGTGACTTTGGAGGAGTGACTGAACTCTTCCTCATTTTGCTCGTCTGTAAAATGAACTAATCATAGCCTCAGTCTCAGAGGGGCATTGTAAGGATTAAACAGGTTGTTCGAGGTAGCAGTCTTAGAAGATTTCCTGGCCAGTGTGTCCTGGTGGAGCAGGTGTTGGGCATAGTCCCACACATCCCAGGGACCTGCGTTCGCATCCTGGGCTAGACAGGAACAACCAAGAAGAACAGCTAAATAACATAAATAAAATGTTCTCTTCCTGCCTCTGCTTGTCTTCATTCCCGCCTATGCCTTTGCTTAAAAAGCAAAGAGCTAAGATTGCCTGGCTAAAAGATCTAACTATTCCTTAGTGCCTTTGACCCCGATTGGTCACAGCTCCCGGCTGCTGTGGCGGAATGACCGGCCACGACCACCCTCCACGAGGAGCTGCTGAGGACCCGAAATGGGAGGTTCTAGAAGGGGAAGGCCCAGTTCCCTAGCAGATGGCTTCGGGGTCAGGAGCCCCTGCAGGTTAGTGGGTGGGCAGACCTGATACTAAGGGGAGAGAAAACGGGTAGCAGGTAACCAGGGAGCAGGTGGGAGTCAGTTTAGCCCCACTCCTCCAATCTAAGGCCTTAGGGTCTCGGGCGCACAGCCTGGTCTTGCTCAGGCTGCTGCAACTGGAGGCAGAGGGCTGGTCGGAATGGTACTGGGCCTCGCTGCAAGGTCCTAGGGCGTGGTCTCGGGGTGCAGGCAGCTCTGGGGACACGAGTCAGGCACACCAGGGTGTCAAGGCGCAAGGAAAGTATCTGGTCCAAGGAAAATGGTTTATTGCTGTCAGGAGGTCACAGAGCCACCGACTGGACACTCCACAGGTTTCTCATCAGGCCGAGCCTCCGGCCCCTCCTGAGGACACAAAGACTCCTCGGCACACAGGGCTGCTGGCTGGGTGGCTACTCTCGGGGCCTAGACGCCATTGGGGTTGGCCACCTTGCTCAGAAACAAGATGGTCTCCATGTCATTGGTGAAAACGATCATCAGAAAGGCTCTGTTGAACTGCAAAGTGATCAGCGGGCCTATTTTCCCAGACAAGGGGATAATTTTGATTCCGGTGGCAACGGCTGCTTCCGTGCCCTCCTCGGCCACATTGAGCACTGCCTTGTGGACCACCTGTGGGGACACCAGAGCATTACCCACTGGAGACAGACCGCATGGTGGAGGTGAGCAGCCTGCCCGAGCGCCTCAGAGGGGACCGGCACCCCCAACCCCGGCAGCCACCACTTCCAGCCCCTTGTCTCTGTGCCTGCTCCTCCTCCCGGCCCGTCTGTGTGCATGGTCCCAGCACACAGATGTGCACACTGAGGCTCAGGGCAGTGAGCAATCTGTCCAGTCTCACAGAGGTCAAGAGTGGGGACACCCTACCGTTGATCCTGCTCTCTGAGTACAGGATCAGTACTGCCCCCCAAACCACTATTGTGGGGGAATGGGCAGGGCAATGTCAGGCATTTTGAGGCACATAGGAACCTGTCTGCAGATGCAGACATGTCCTCAGAGCAGAGGGCTGGCAAGCGGTGGGAACCTCTCCTGCTGCCTGGGCTGAAGCAGCCTGGGGCCCTCAGCTCCTTTGCAGGGAGGTGGCTTCACCTCCCAGGACCCTGCACCTCCACTGCCACGCCCTTTGGAAGGTGGGGCTACCCAGCCCTCTATTCTGCCTCTAGAAACACAGTGCAGGGGTACCTGGTATTTTCTCGGACTCTTACTGTGCTTTCATCACAATTGCTATTGTGATGACCTGTTCTCTCTCCCTGGCTCTGCCAGGCGCCGTACACTGGCCGAAAACCATCATCCCTACTTTGCAGATGGAAAAGCGGAGAGGGCTGGAATCATCTGCCCCTGCAGAAGGGGAGCGCGGTGGGTCCACAGTGCCGCCCAGATCCAGGCTCTTCCCGTGACCAGCTTCAGTGTCCCATTTAATTGAGGTGACGTGGGTCCAGGCCCTGACACAGAACCCACCCACCCAGGCTTTGGGAGTGGCAGAACAGAACAAGAAGTGCATCTATTTACAGTCTGCTGGCTTTCACCATTCAGTATGGAAGCGGAGGATAAATGCGCCACAGCTTAGAGACTCACCTGGGACACTGCCAGGCTCTGGTCCTCTGAGATTCCAGACAGGTTGGCCTGCCTGCTGAAGACTTCCTGAATGCCCACCTGGGAAAGGATGTCTCTCAGGTCGTAGTCGCCGGAGATGGAGAACTTGGGCAGGAAGAGGCTGTCGATCATTCTAAGGAGAAGACAACCTGTGAGCATCTGCTTGTCTCTTGGCTGTGGGTTCCACCGGCCTCCTCTCTGCAACCCCTTCTCATTGGAATACGTCCTTCTTCCCTCAGTTTCTTGAACTTGCTCATGCCCATTCATCTTGACTCATTAACTGTCTACATATCCCTGTAGGTGCCTACCTATGCCAGGCAGGTAACTGAGCCCAGCCCTGCCCTTCTTTGCAGACTTGAAGAGCAGTCAGAACAGCTTCATTCTCACAGGGGCTCTACAGCACACTGGGAGACGACAGGAACAGCCAGTTCCAGGGTGCCAGGAAGGCTTCCTGTAAGAGGTGGCACTTGGTCTGAATCCCAAAGGAGGGGAAGAAGCTAACTGGGTGAAAAGGAGGGCAGGAGGCAGGCAGAAGAACTTACAGGAAGGTGGGAAGAAAGCAGGGAACCCTCATCGTATGGAGGCAGTCTCTGTGTGAGGAAAGGCAAAAAGAGGGGCTGGACAGGGGGGCTGGGGAGACAGACCACAGAGGGCCTGGAAGTCCAAAGGAGTTTCCAAAATAATCAGTCAAAAGGCCCAGCTTGTATTCCCAGTGAGCTTCTTGGGAGTGGGGCAGCTTCTGCTCCTGAACAGGGCTGGTAGGTGTTCCAAGAACAAGAGGTGACATATGACACCTGAGAACTCCCATCTTTCTTTGTTTACTTCTGTCTTAAGTTCTGGTCACTGTCTGCCTGGTTGTACAGGTGCCACATACGAGGCCATGTCTCTCATGAAGCTTCATGTCCCGTGAGAGCAGAGAAGGCACCCATTCCTCTCCACACTCATTCACCCACCCAGCAATATTGCTGAGCACCCACGTGGGCCAGGCATGTGGGGAGGCCCCCTCACTCTGTGCTATGCGAACCAAAGGTACCTGGCTCACACCCTCCCATTTACAACTCTCCACCACGCCCTTGCCGTGTCGTAGCTGTTTGGCACTGAAGAAAGAAAGGTTTGGGCAGGCAGTCCCTGGATGGGAAAGGTGGGGTCCACTGTCTGGGGCCTTCTAGGGCCTGCAGTGAGCAGGGACTGAGAGCGGGGCAGCCCCAGGAGGCGTCGGGCCCTCGAACAGTGGTCGGGAACCAGCTGTAATCTCAACTTCAAGTCCAGGCAGGTCTCTCGCCCCTTGTGGCTGATAAAGTGCCTTTTGCATCCATTACCCTGCTGAATTCTCACCATTCACAGGGAGAAGGTGTGCGAAGCATACTTCTGTTCCAGAGGGAGCTGAGCGGAGAAGAACTGTGAGTAGTCGGGCTCACACTGGCCACAGGAGGGAGTGTGAGTACTGGGAAAGGGACCCTGGGTCTTTACTCTCCCCTGCACAGTGGCCCATCGCCCTCCCTCAGCCCCCCTGCAGGAACAGGCTCAAAATACCTCTTCTTTGCTGGTTCCCCTTGCACGGGTCTCCCGAATTCCCTGTTCCAGGCTGTCTCTGCCCCCTGGGTGCCCAGGCACAAAGGCCATGTCTATACTCTTCCCCCCGGGTTCCTGCATGAGGCTCTCACTGGTTCCAGATGCCATGCTTATCCATCCTGTGGGGGCATCCCCGGGGATTCTTGCAAACAATCTGAGATCATTCACTTCTCAGTCCCCAAACTCATGATGACTCTCTATTTCTCTTAGAGGGGAAGAGTTGAGGTTTCCTAGTGGTCTGCCCTGCCCTTCATAGCCTGAGCAGCCCTGAATCCGTCCAGCCCTCCTCTCAGCTCCTCTGCTCCAGCTGAGCTGTCTTCGCTGGTCCCTAAAGCTACCAGGCCTGTCCCCGCCTTAGCGGCTTTGTCCTGGGTGTTCCCTCTGCTTTTCCAGAGCCATCCACATGGCTTTGTCCCTCACCTCAAACACCACCATCCTACATAAAATCACACACACTTCCATGGGCTTCCTAATTCTTTTACCCTGTTCTCCTATCCCGCACCCATACCTTGCTTTTCAAAATACCATATAATGTATTTTTCTTATTATATTTATTAATTTTCTCTGTCCTTTAAGTGCAAAGTAAGCCCTGGGAAGGTAGGGAATTTTGGGTTTTGTCTACCGACATGCCCTTAGCGTCTACATCAGT
Source organism: Solenodon paradoxus (assembly GCA_004363575.1). Lineage (NCBI taxonomy): Eukaryota > Metazoa > Chordata > Mammalia > Eulipotyphla > Solenodontidae > Solenodon > Solenodon paradoxus. The sequence continues at coordinate 15,032 of RJWH01004059.1, read as the reverse complement.
GCCTAGTGCAAAACAGATGTTCATTTAACCACTCAACAAATGCTAAAAAAGCGATTGGCCAGCACAGAGCTATTCTCAGCGCCTGCCTGTCCTCAGCCCTCAGCGCTCACTTCCTCCTGTCCTCCTCTCCTACCTTCCTGAGGCCGAGACAGGGAGAAGCAGGCAGGCGTGTGCGGGTCCTCCTGACCGAGTGCACATCGGAGGCAGAGGAAACCTCATACCCACTCTGTCAGAAGCCTCATCTTACAGAAGAAAGGTATTCAGGCCCAAAGCCACGCAGGTAGCTAAGGGCAAGGACTCTCAAACTCCACCTGTCCCTGTGCCACCTCTCTGGTCATGGCGCCTGCCCTCAGACATGTGTGAGGTCTGCCGGGATTGGGGGGACAGGGCTCAGGAAGGTTGGGCATGGCTGAGAGGGGAGGTGGGCTCTGGGTCCTGGGGATACGCACGTCGGCTTCAGGTTGTCTTGCCACCGCCTCAGGATCTCTGGGTGCAACCTGGCTTCCACGGTCTTCATTTTGCCCTTGTCAGGGAGCACGAAGAGGGCTCTGTCCTTGCTGGTGTACTGGAGCTCTAACACTGTGCAGGACAGCTCCTCGTCCCGGAAGAAAGGTGCGACCAGGTTCTCTAAGGTCATCATGGGCACCTTCACCGACCTTCTCGGGCTCACCTGGAACTTCGACTTGAATGTATCTCGGGGGTCAAATGGCGTCTTCCACTTGGCTAGAGGCAGAGGGAGCAGTGGGGAAACTCTGAGTGCAAGGGCTGTCCCGCCTCGCCTCACCCCTGCGCACTCCCGGAGTGGAAGAGGGTCCCGCCTTGGTTTGCAAGATCACCTTGACCTTGAGACCTTGAACTTGAAAGGGAAGGGGATGGAGGTGAGGCCCAAAGGTGGGGATGGAAATGGGCTGTGAAAGAGAGATCTGGTTATTCGTGGGAGTTGAGAAAGCAATGGGAATTAGGAAATGTGTGTGTGGGGAAGGTGGGGGGTTAGGGAAAGAGGAGAGAGGCTGGCGGGGGTTACGGGGGCTGCAGCCTGGGATGGAGTGGGAAGTCTTTCAATCTTTAAAAGGAGCAATGTCTAGTAACCAATTGCTTGTGTTTCAGGGACGTATACACAGAACCACCCCACCCCACTGCACCTCAAATCTCCTCTTTGCCCCGCCCACCAAATGGTTTGGGGGAAGGGTTTGGCAGAAATAGGGGAAAGAGATTGAATCCCACGTGTGCGTGGGTTGGTGGCAGACAGAAGAGATGCCCATGGCGGAGCGGGGCTGAATGGGCCAGAACTCCGAGGCCCGAGGACCTCGAGAACAGAAGCCGATGGGAAGCTGTGACATGTCGGGAGTGGGGCAATCAGACATCCCCTGGCCAAGGGCTAAGTCGTGCAGTTTCACTTTAACGACTTAAGTAGCAAGGCAAGTCCTCAACTGTGTCTGGGATCTGTCCACTTTGTGTCCGGGTCCCGCCCACTCAGCAGTGGTCATTCTGTGTCCTTCTCTAGTTTTGTCCCCCCTTGGACTGCTGTCTCCATCAGGTGGATTATTTGTGAGTTCTGGATTATTTGTGAGTTCTGGATTATTTGTGACTCAGTGAGTGGGCTTCTCAGCACTATGTTCTTCAAGTGACAAACTGTGCAGAAACCCAGGGATGAAAACAATGCCTACAGGTAGGGCCAATCTCCCAACCCTATCCCCATGCCCCGGGGAAGCTCAGGCCCTGCCTCTCTAGTGTTTTGCTTAACAGCCAGGTCTCTGAGCCAGGGCAGACAGGAGGGCTCAGCAGGAGGAGCCTGTGTCTTCCCAAGGCCCCGCCAACACGCACCTTTCAGGGTGATGTAATTCACCAGAACCATCGCCAGGTCCTGGTCAAGGTTCTTGATCAAATTTGTGATTTTCCCCTGGGTTTTCTCCTCCACGTAGTCATTGATGAGCTTCATGGCAGCGGCGGACTTCTGGAAATTGGTGGGGAAACAGTCCGAGGTATACAGGACCCGGGCAGCCTCCCGGAAGCTGTCCAGCACCTGCAGGTGCTCACCCACGAACAGGGCATTGCCCACACTCAACTGCCGCTCACTGTGGTTTCGGCCGAGGATGCTCAGCAGGTGCTGGAAGCCCTGGTGGATTTCTGGCTCCGGGGTGTCCGTGAGGTTGAACTTGAGGCCCTCGAGGATCTCCGTCAGGGTGGAGCTGCGGGCCCCCAGCGACAGTAAGGCCAAGGCCATGGAGATGCTCAGTGGGGAGAAGACCACATTCTCGTTGGGCGTCTTCAGAGCCAGCTGCTTGTAGAGGCTGAAGGCGAAGTCGGAGTTGCTGCGAGCTAATCTGCGTGCAAGGGTCGTGCTGTGACCCTCCTCCTGGGTCACTGTCTCTGGTTCAGTTGTACTCCCTGGCTGGCAGAGGATGGTGGGGCAGAGCCCAGCGACCAGGAGCAGGGCCAGAAGGGCTGGCATTCCCTCTGCTTTCAGCTCTGAAAAGCAAGATGTCTTTAAATCTCCAGGGCCAGATGGTGCCCTGGTCAGCTGACCCTACGTACCATTTTAAACACAACACTACTGTTTGTTTCCCTGTTTCCCGACTGTCAATTTTGCCCCATTTTTAAATAAATCAGAGCCATCTATAATGCATGGTAAAAGGGGTAGTTGAGCTGTCCCAGGCCAAGTCTGTTGAGGGGGCCCCAAAACCCCATCCTGTTCTGTCTCAAGGAAATATGACCGGCTACCTGACCGCTTCCTGCTGCCCTGGGCGCCTGCGCGCTGGCCTCTGCCTCCTGTTAGCTTTGTGATGGTTCCTGGCCTGTCGGTCCTCTCCCAGGTGCAGGGAGCATGATTACCTTGTGTTCCCTTCCACTCCTTGAGGCAAGTCCTGTCACTCTTTCCATTTGCTCCAGTGGAGAAACAGCGCGGAGACAAAAGGGCTTGCTCCAGGGCACACAGCGAGCGACTAAGGGACTGAGGGTGAAAGCCTGGCTTCCCCTCTACCTCTGATGCCCTGCATGCCCCCTTTCCAAGAAGGACCCCTAGTAGGTCCCAAGTAGGACCCAGGGCTGACTCAGATCACATCGCCTCTTTGGCTTTTCAACAACAAGGTGACCTTGGGCAGGCCCTCTCTGCACAGTGCCTGGTTATAGTGAGAACCCCTTCCTGGTCATCTCATGGTCGCTGTTTCTACTTTCAGCCTAGAAAGGCCTTCTGGTGGGGAGGAAGCAGCATGGACTTCAGAGCTTCAAAGACCTGGACTAAGCTTCCATGTTGACCACTTATGATCGCCGTGTGGTCAGTAGCTAGTGACTAAACTTCTCTGGGCCTCAGTTCCCATCTCTGTATCTCACTGAGAGGCTCAGTGCAATAAAGGGTAAAGCCTGGCTCAGGTAGGTGTTCCAGAGGGTTCTCTCCTCCTATACACAGCCTCTCTGAAACTACAGATGAAAGCTAGGATTCCACGGGGAGGAGGGACGAAACACCAGAGGGAGAGATGGAGCTCAAAGCAGCAAACAGAGCTATTTGCCTTTAGCCTTGGCCTGAAGCTCAGAGGAGAAAGGGCAGCTTGGGCAGATGGGAAGGAGAAGAGTGAGAGAGGAGAGTAGAAGCGGGATGGGGGTTAGGGGTAGCTGAGCTGATTTTCATCCAAGGGCAATGGAAAATGCCTCTGGACAGTCATTGCCAATGGAAAGGCCTAGAGACAGAGGTGACTCAGTTGTCTCAGTGCTTGTTTACATTCAGGCTGATGCAATCATTTCTTTGGAAATGAGCTAATCATTCTTTTTTCCCCCAAGAAAATGACTTGGGGAGAAAAAGGAATTTGTTCAGGTAAGTTGGCAGGCTGGCTTTGTTTCTGAGAAGACTGTTTTCTCTGTTGCTGGACTGAGACACATCCTGCCTGTCTTGGCCAGAGGCCCTGGACGGGGAGTGGAGCCCAGAATAGTTCCCAAGGGCCCGTGGCCTCTGTCCAGAGGGAGCCGATACCATAATTCTGTCTGCATCACACTCTGAGAGCAGCGTCCTGTGCCGTCTCTGGGGAATCAGACGTGACTGTCCAAAGAGGGACGGGGACACAGCCAGTTTGAATCAGAATCTAAGCATCAGAGACACAAATGACCCTAGACACTCTTCAGGCATGAAAACTCAGCCCAGAGGGACTCTAGAACCAGCCCCCGACCAGTCTCCACACTGGGCACTTCCCGCCACACTTCCACACACTCTCGGTCGCATCTAGAACCGTCTGGGAGAACTTAGCCCTGGAACGCGGAGAAGCATGAAGCATTAGAGGTTACCTGCCCAGCCGCCGGACGTAGGGGGTGGATTTCAAAGCCACGGTCCGCCTGAGAACTGAACATCCAGGGATACTAAGGCTTATTTATACCAGGGAGGAACTCCTCCCCCTGCTGGGAAGCTTTGGCCAGTATTGCAGAATGTTTGGTTGCCTGGAAATGGGCAAGCCCTGGTTTCTGCTAACATGATTTATTGCATCTACATGAACTGATTTTTCTCTTAAAAACAAAAATACAAAAAAAAAAAGCTTTCCTTGTTAATGTTTCTCTTTGACTTATGAAATACTCATTGAGAACCAGGTAAAATTCCAGAACATAGAGGTATTTCTATTTCCATGGCAAAGTATTGCCCAGAATCGTCATGGAGGGCAGGTCCTGGCTCGCACATTGCTGTGTTTTGTCCATTGGCCACTTTTCCCTGAGGGTGACTGCCCATGGTGTGTGAATGTGATGTGAGTGCCCAGGCACACCCACAGGTGTGTTTTTCTGTCTTTTAGCTCCATTTGCATTTAGAGGCACCCCTACCCCGTCCCTCAAGGGTGGGTGTTGGTCAAGGGTCCCTGAGTGGACGTCGAGCACCAGTCATGTTGGACCGATGGTCTCTGGGTCCCCACTCTTTAGAGCTTTCTGGGAATGGACTTTGGTCCTGCTGCTCTGCTACTGAGTCACCCAACAGGCTGGTTGCCCTTCATTCTGACCTTGAGGTCTCCTCTCTCCGAGGTAATCCCAGACCTCAGAAGAACCTTCCTCTTGATCTTGGAGTCACAATCCTCCATCCATGACAACCTCTGATGACCTGGGGGTTCCCCGGAGCACAGTTTGGGAACCACTGGAGCCACCGTTCAGGGTCCTACTCTGGAGTGACGGGGTCCTGCTGCGCTCACAGCAGTGCCCTCAGGCGATTTACTGGAACGTCCTCCATCTCAATCTCCTTATCTCCAACATGCAGATGACACAATCCCTGACAGGTGCTCCTAGGCTCTGCGAGGACAGGACTGTTTTTGCCTGACTTGTGGAGTGCTGCGCCCCTAGAGGGCGTCATCATTTCTGCTGGCTCTAAAGCACTGAGATGACCCAGAAGAGTTAGCTCCCATTCTCCCTGAAAGGAAGACTTGTGCCCTTTCAGTTTCCAAATATTTTCAGAATTAAACACATTTTTTCAAAGGAAAGGTACAGGAAGGAATGAAGGTGAGTGGGAAGGCAGGCAGGCAGAGGGACAAGGAAGCATTCTCATTTATTTTTATTTTCCTTGTACATCTTGGTTGTTCCTGCCCCCTTTGGTTGGTCCCAGGATGCAAACCCAGGTCCTTTGGGATGTATGTGGGCTGTGCTTGGCCGGAGGCAGTGGACCTCACTGCTACTCCACGAGGGCGCACCAAACACACACGGAATCCCGAATAGATTGGGGTTAACATAAGGCTGCAGTTTATTTCCTTTCGTGTAAGGTCAGACATAGAAGTTGGCGGGCATGTGACCCCACTGTCAGGAACCAGGGCTCCCTCTGTTTGTGGCTCTGCCATTCCTGTGCTGGCTGGCCTGGCTCGGGGCAGCTCAATGCTGGCGCGCCCTGGTGGACTAGGGGTTCAGCACGGTCCACATGCCTCCCAAGGTTCTGGTGTCAGGTCCTGGGGCCAGTGGGAGCACCCAAGATGAGCAACAGCAGGGGAGGGAAGAGTGTACCCTTTGCTTTTCAATGAATGGCCTAGAGGTGGCCTGTGTCACATGCATCTGGGCTCCACTGGCAAGAGCTGGGCAGACGCCGCACCTGGCTGCAAGAGAGGCCTGCAGTGGAGCCTGTGTTCTGCATGGAGCCATATCCCAGGGAAGCATTTGAGTTCTGTTGGCGTGAGAGACGAGAATGAGCATATGCGTCATAATATTGAGGTGACCTGAGATTTCCCAAGTTCTCTAGTCCTGGGAGAGCTGTCGTTTTCCTAATAATGGAACGAGCTGACTTACTGTGTTTTCTGTGGATAATGTGCCCCCATGGTTTTTGGCCTAAACTTTCAGGAAAGATCGTTTTCATTTTTTAATTCAAGTATTTATTTTTTATATTTACGTACTTGTTTTTTTGTTTTATAAAGGGAATTAAAAACATTTATATAGATAGGGAATTAGAACTACCCGTGTGTAATGTGGGTCTTTATTTTTCCCTCACAAATTTGGGCAAAAAAATGCAAATTATGCAGGGCACAATATGGTATGTGGACCTTCATTCAATATGAAGGTAGAAAATTCTCTGACTTCTCCCAGCACCAAGGAAGATGCCGGCTGGGGGTAGACACGTCCTGGGGGCCTCGTGTTACCTGGTGCTCCAGACTGATGCTGGGGGCAAATGCACCAACCTCTGACCAATCCCAGCTCTTCTCTGGATTCTGACGGCATCATTGGTCTGCTTTGCCCAAGCGCTGGTATTGGGCTGCCCCTCGCTTCTGCAAGCACTGTGTGTGCCAGGCTACATCACAGTGCTCTCTAGGGCCCGATGATGGGAGTTATGACAGGGAAAGTGGAGCAAAGCCTGCATCCAGTGGTGTTGTCCCAGACCCATGGCTTTCCTTCAGTGTTCCCCTCCACATCCCCCTCCTGGCCACTGAGGTTGCAAATGAATCCTGTTTGCCTATTGGTTCAGCAATCCTTTGAGAATCTTCTCTCCTCTAAGTCCGGGGGACCCTTGCCACTTTTATGAGCCCCATAAAATAAAGCAGAAAGAAAATTTGGGGCATTGTAGTGTCTTCAGAGATGTCCCTGTCCCTGAGGAAGAACACATGGACACACTCACTATGCTCCAAGTGTGGCCCAGGGTCCCACAGTGACCAAGCGCTTTCTATCCACCGCTCCTTCACCCCGCTTCTCTTTCCCACAAGCATCTGCAGCAACTTTACGTGCCAGACAGGATCCTAGACACCGGTTATCTGGAGGGAGGAAAACAAGCAATAATCCATCTCTCAAGGGGCATGTCTCAGTGTTCTGGAAACTTGCCTTAATGGAATGCAGGGCTGCAATCTAGAGGCCGGCAACGTTTTCTGAGACGGGCCAGATTCCGAGCGACACCTGTGATCTCCTCCTCCGCTCCCTTCCCCTCTTCTTTCTGCTTGTCACCTTTTTATTCGTAACAATCTGCTTTTAACGTAAAAAGAAGTCATTCTTAGCTTGTAAGACATACAGAATGAGCTGTGGGCAGGGCTTGGTCAGCGGGCTAGTTTGCAGGCGCAGACAACGGCTCCCGTTTCCTGCGAGGAGTCCAGAAGCAGGAGCCAGCAGGGAGCTGCGAGTGCTCCTGGGGAGGGCGCAGCCGCTCTTCCTCACCGCGTCTCCTCCTCACACAGCGCACTTCACTCTGGCACTTCTGCTCGCTGCCGACTGGCCAGAGGCCTTCCCTACACCGAAAGTTCTCTGCCCAGCTGGGTGCCCTAGACATTAGGTCAATCCTGACGCTGTGCGCTGGGAGCGCTAGGAGAGTACGTGGGACCCCACGGGTTAGAGGCTCAGGCCCACAAGCCCCCCACGTAACACACACGCAAACACATGCACACACACACGCATCTGCACAAAGCATATGCAGACACGTACGTACGCAAACATACACGCAGACACAGACACCCCCACCCCACCCCCATATGTACACATGCACACATACACACACACAGACACATATACACACATGCACACACACACATACACATATACACAAGCACACACACACACACAGACACCCTCATCCACACACATGCACACCCAGTGCAGATGCCATTCCAAGCCCAGGGGCCACCTGTGCTGACCCGCTGCTGTGCATCGAAGGTTCGGAAGACCCCCAGGGTTTGAGCGCTTCGCTGGGGAAGCGCACGGAGCCCAGGAAGTCACTTGCTGAGTCTGGCAGTTCATCCCGGTGGGACACGATGAAGGGTACAGGCGAGTGAGCTGGTGGAGGAGACACAGGGAATGGTCAGGAAAGCGCAGGGCTTCCAGCCCCTCTCGCAGCACCTCGTGAGCTGTCCCTGGGGGTTTCTGGAGGCTTCCTCACACGGGCATGGCCAGCCACTCGCCCCACTCTCAGCCCACCTGTGGTCCTCAACGGCGTGGGAGTCAGGGCTCAAAGTTCCAGGCTTCTCATGATGACTTGGTCTCTCCTGTGACCAGCCCTCCAGGACGCCCCGAAGGACAGTCCTGTCTCCCAGACAGTGACAAGGACGTCAGGAGCCTGGGGCCAGGGGTTGGGTGCAGACACCCATGTGTGTTCCCGATCGTCTCGCATCTCTGGCTCTGCGGCTCAGCTCAGGCCGGACCTCTCGACCACATGGTGCCACGTTGGTTTGGAATTCAGGTGGATTTCTCTGCCCCCCTTTACTGCTCCACTCCAACTCACCCTCAGGCAAGTGCGGGGAGCCCTTCCTCTCGGGAATCCTCTCCATTCTTCTGTCCTTCTCTTGCTTGGCCTCTTGGCTTCGTGGTCTCGAAAAATCCTGACCTTCCTTCTCCCCAGCTGCTCCCCTCTGGCTCTGGGTTGGCTGTCAGATGTCATCCATTTGTCTAGTCCCGTCGGCCTCTACCCTGGGGACCGGCAGACACTGTGCTCTGCAGACAGGGCATCTCGATAACCAGTCTGACTCTGCCAGGACTGACGCGCCACCTCCAGACTGTGTGGAAAAGAATCCATGTCCTCCCTTTCATGGAAGGTGCTACCAGTTTTGGTCTGCTGGGCCCACGACGAGGGTTGAGGAAGAAGGAAAAACTCTGACAACCGATCACATGGCTTTCCCAGGGCCCCCGCAGCGCCGCGTTGTTCCGTGTGGAGCCACGGAGCCTGGGTAAAACCCTCCCAGTGCCAAGTCCACCCCCAAAACTCTTTCTTTACAAAGACTAATAAAAAAGAAGGCCTCTCCAGCCTTGAATATAGGAAAGAAAGCGACAGTCCTGGGAAGCTAATCCTTGTACAGGGGTTGGGGGTCACTGCTTTTTAGGGCATTGGCTGCTGCGGATAGGTGTAGGGAAGTCTGCCTCCTTCATGCGGGGTGGGGTCCCACTGAATGGGAGCTCTATCTTGATCAGTCACCGCCTTCTGGCCTGTGATTGTGGATGGTCCTTGAAATGGACCTGGGGGGATGCCCAAGGAGAGCAGGCAAGTTCATCCTGACTTTGGTGGGGTGTGGGCTGAGGTGCCTAGGAGTCCACTTCTAGGAGCCAGGATGGACACAGGAGTGCAGCCTGGCCAGAAGTGGCACTGGCCTTAGGAGCCTCAGAGGTGAAGGGGTGAAAGTTGCACCCCAGTGCTCAGGCCTGGCCCTGGGCCGCCCAGGTGCCTGTCCTGGATCAGTCCCTCTCACTGTCCCTAGTCACACAGGGAGTCCACGGGAACGGGATTGACTTGTATTTCACAAACCTGACCGTCAGGGTGCTGGTGCCTCCTAGTTACCGCCTTTGTCGGGCTGCTCCTGATTCCCATAAACAGACCTGGCTCAGCCGGGCTAAAGAAAACGGGCCAAAGAAAACATCTACACTAGGGCTGGAGTTGTGGCTGGGGCTCAGCCCAGGTTGGGAGGAGCAGCAGGAGTACCAGTAAAAGCGTGTCCCACCTCCATGGAGCAGGGACAAATGCCATCCAGTGGCAGGGAGAAATGCCAGCTCCTTCCAGAGAGCTGATCCCTGCAGATGGCGGGGGCAGGGCTCAGGGGAAGGCCTCCCTCACCCAGGCTGTGCCAGCATCTCCTAGCTGGGCAGTGTCTGGTCGGTCTCTCCACCTTTCTGAACCCCGTCTGTCAGTCACAGCTCCTCATGGAGCGCTTTGGAGGAAGACACGAGACAATGACAACAGCTCCAGACCCAGAGCAGAACCCTCCCCTATGGTACAGGCTAGAGGATTCTGCTGTCGGCAGGGAAGGGACAGGGACAGCAGGCGGTGTGGCCAGATGCCGGGGCTGCTCCTGGGTGACCTGGCGATGCGGCCTAGGGAATGCTGGCTGTAGAGGGGGACACATTTGCAGGTTCCCCTCTGTACAGCGAGGTTGGCTGTATCCCCGGCATCGGGAGGTGACTGAGGATGCATTTGGCAGGAGCGGGAGAATTCCTGTCTCTGTTTCGGATGCTGTGTGGACATCCTCTCCTTCTCCACATCGTGTCTTGTTTTCCTTGGAGGAGAGAGTGTCTTCGTAGCTTCTTGTCATTGTTTCAAAATGGCTTTCACGGCACAGTTGGGTCAGATGACATCTGGCACATGGGGACGGCTGGAGTCCCAGCACTGGGCGCTGTCTTTACCCGGACAAGCTCATGCGCACATTAACCTTCCCCAGTTCAGCTTCTTCCTCTGGGGCAGGAGAACCGCCCCAGAAATCCTGCCCTGGTGGGGTCTTCTGGGCTGCAGCTCCCACCCAGGACTCATCTACAAGCTCCCGGCAGACCCTCCACTGGAACCAGCCAGCTCAGTCCTTCCTAACAAATATTTGTTGTTCGGAGCTGTGCACTTTGGGAGTGACTTTATGCAGCAGTAGAGTAGCTCAAATTCACACCGCTGCCAGCTCAGCTCTACTCTGCAAGCCTGCGCCAAACTCTCATAACGACCTTCAATTATTCTGTCTTACAGAATTAGGAAAACGGAGGCACAGGTGATGGACCATGTCCCCATGGCCATGACGCTCGGTACCCAGCTGGGATTCGTGCAGACCGGCTGGCTTTGGGACCCACCAATCACACCCTGTCACCCCTGCAGGCGGCCTGTCTCAGCCTGGCCGCAGAGACAGAGGCCCTGAGAAGTAGCAGGCACTGGCGGGAGGGGCTCCATCCCAACCCCTGCCCTGTGCCAGCCTGAGGGAGGACCCTGGCACTGGGCTGGGAAGACACAGCCCTGCAGCCTGAATGTCACTATTGGTCTCAAGGATAGTGAGGGGCTTCTGACTTTAGGGTCCAGGGCGTGTTGGTGGCAGTGAGCTGCGGACCTCTTCGCCAAGGCAGGTGGTGTTGAAGTGGGACCCCGCACACCCCACTTCCTCTGTGGCCCCACTCTGACCTCGGGAGCCTGGTCTGGTCTCAGATGCCCTCCTAGACCAGCAGGGTGGTCTTCGCTGGTACCTTCCTGTCACCAGGGTCACCGCCCACTTCTAACCTAGGCTGAGGTGGCACTTTCCATGTTTCGGAGGTTTTTGGTTATAGAATTTTGACCTTTGTGCTTCCCCTTGGCTTCCCTCCTTAGTGGCCTCTCACAAGATGGTGCTTTAAACGAAACCCCCGCTCTTCTCTGCTCCCACACACCTTTGCTTCTTGGTGCCCCTATCGCCCTTCTGGGGCAGAAACTTGGGATCACCCTCTCCGCTCCAACCTCTGCCTCCGGGTGAGGTGGGATCTCTGTCCTTTGCACCCCGGGAGCCCCCTGTCACATACTCCCCATTCTGCTGCCCGCACTCTGGTCCCAGCCCCCACACCACTCTCGGGGACAGTGACCTCATTCCTCTGTCTACGCACTCCTGGAATATCTCCTAGATCACAGGTCAGTCTGCTGCTGAATTCCCCCTGCTGTGCAGTGTGAACAAGAGTGAAGTCATGTTTGTACAATCATGCTGTTGGTCGCGTCGGAATGCGTGCACACTCTGTGCACAGTCTGTGGGCTCATCTCGCTCACCAGGTCTGATCAGAGGGCATAACCAAAGGAAAGACGCCTTGTCAGAACAAACTGTAGGGATGCTGCCCAACATGCTGGGGTCCAGCCCAACCAGTAAGGACTGATTAAGAGAAGAGTAAGAGCCAGAGAAACTAAAAATGGGGTTCAGGCCAGCATAATTTGCTGTTCACAGGACGCCATCTCTCGGACAAGGATCTGCTCTCAGCCGCCAGGGTCCCACAGTCCAGTGACCAGGATATTTATGTCGCATAGAATCCTTGAGTCTTGGCCGGGCAATTCCCAGCCGATGACGGGCTGGAGAATCCCTGTGGACCTGCATCCCTGGGTCTCAGCTGGTCAGCCAAACAGCTACGCTGGAGACGGTGGAGAGTGTCTTGGACTGGCTGTGGATAAGGAGGGAAAGCCCACATCTGAGGATAATTGGGGACATGGCACTTACGCAGCTTGCGGGAGCTGAGGAGCCCTCTCCCTCTCTGTTACCCTATTCCCTGTGTTCCTCCATAGACAACGATTAACGCCAACAACCTGTGCTGCCTGACAAAGGGAACTTTGACCTCTGCTTGCTACATGGCCCCTGCAGAGCTGTCTCTGCAGAGCTCACCTCCGCCCCCGACACCGATTGTGCCAGGAGTGGGCGGGGAAGGTGTCTCTGCCTGCTCTGCACCCCCCTCCAACTGCAGAAGAAAAACACCTTTGTTGAATCCGAGGTGGGCTCCCCAGGGTGGACTTCAACTCCTTTTTCAAAGAAGGGGCAAGGGAACTTCGGAGAAGCTTCTCTCTGAGGCTCCAGTCTCATGCAATTGAGGAGGATTCAGTCCCTTGTTATTCTTTGGGCTGCAGGTCACGTGGACATGGCAGGGGGCCACCTGACTCAACCTCTGAAGGTCTGTCCCTCCTCCTCTCACAGCAAACAGCTTAGTCTGCTTTCCCCTGGCCTGATCCTCTCATCTCTGCAGTCAGCACCACTGGCTTCTTGCTCATCCTTGTTCCCTACACAGAGAGCAGCCAGATTTAGCCAACAATCTACATCAGAGTTCCCGGGACACACTTAGATGAGGAGTGACCTCTTACCCGGAATTCCTAGTCATCCCGGCCTCTAGCAAATGATCAGCAAGCCCTTCCGCAGGGTGTGCACAGGCTGAGTATGAGGGGGTCCAGGAGCAGGGGGCTTAGGCAGGCACCTGAGGATGTGCAGAGGCATAGAAACTTCTGGACCTAGTTAGCCATCCTCTTGTTCATTCAACTGTATGGGGAGCCCACTCTGGGTCAGGACCTGTGCTGAGATACTTCAGACCTGGCCTGTGAGAGACACAGACACATAGGGATGCTAACTCCCCACTGTGGGAAGTGATCATGGGGTCTGGGGGGCTCCGAGATGAGTCTGGGGGAGTCAGGAAGGTGACCCGAGGAAGTGCTGAGATGTCAGAGTGGCCAGCATTTCCCTGGCCGCTGTCCTGTGATGGTGAGCTGCTTCCGTCGGCCCCTGGAGTGCGAGGGTCTTTGGCTACCGGGCTGGGTGGCAACAGCTGCCGGGGGCAAGGGAGCAGGGCGGATGCAGAGTCTCAGAGGCCATGGGATTACAGGATCCCCTGGTGGCCCCGATGCTCTCAGGGGCAGAGAAACAAAACTCCACAAAATGTCCAGATCCCCAGGGGCTCGTGCAAGGCCCTGGCCTCCAACACTCTAGTCCCTTGGTGGGGACCAGGAAAATGCATTTTTAACAAGCTCTTCAAGTGATGTCGCTCCTGGTTTGGGAAATGCTGCTGGTGGGGCTTCGCGTCTTCCCTGAACGGTCTTCCTCCCACCTTCGGGGTACCCTGTGGCCTGGCCTCCGAATTGCCCCCACTGCGCAGTGGGGAGAAGACACCGTGTTTACTCACCATCGTGGCTCTCAGCCTGTGTCTTCGGCCAGCTCGCAGGCCTCTCCCCTGCACCCGGCCACCTCCCTGTCCCCTCTCCTGGCACAATCTGGGCGGGGGGCACCTCTGAGCTATGCAGAGACAGCTCTGCTCAAGGATGTGCTTTCAGCACTGGTAGAGCTGGCATCCGTCCATCTGCGCTGCAGAAATGGTGCTTCTGTCCAGAGGGTGCACAGGGAGGCTGGGGGGTGGGTGTAGCGAGCAGAGGTCAAAGTTCCCTTTGTCAGGCGGGTGCAGAGACTAGTCTGTGTCCAAGGTGGCGGGAAAGGGCGCAGGTTGTGACACGAGCCGCTGTCTGTGGCAGAGCACAGAGAGTAGGGCAAGACAGAGGCAGGGCTCTCCAGCCCCCCTAACAGCTAGCACTACGTCCCCAAGGTCCCCAGTCCCTAAACGGTTGTAGAAGGGACAAGAGAAGGAACATTTACCTGCACATCAAATTGCTCATAGCAACCTTCCTGGGAGGGGCTGAGGGAGAAGCAGGGGCGCAGAGAGAAGACTCTGGAAACTTAAGTCTTAATATTTCACCCGTCCTGGTGGGGACAATAATGGGGCCTGGGGACGATTAGGTGAGTTCATTCTTGGAAACTACCCAGCACTGCACCCCGGCAGCAGCGGCAGCTTTGCTCCTGTGTCATCGTGTTAGCTGCTGTGTGCGCCCGTGTGTGCGCAGGTGACGTGTGCGCGTGTCTGCATGTGCACAGTGCCTTGCGCGCTCTCGGGTGTAGTGTGCGACCACTGTGTGCAGAGCGTGGGCATGTGTGGGGGCTCGCTTTCTGCTCTGAGTACCTGCTTGGGCAACGTCAGGAAGTGCACGTCCTCTGTCACACCGGATTCACCCAGCGTTAGAAGGACCCGGCTCATGTGTGTCAGTAACTGTCGTCACCTTGGTGTGGCCTCAACTCCACCGGCCTCCTTGGAGAAAGGGGACAGACGGTTGTTTCTGGTGGTGGGGTGGGACCACTCCAAAAAGCTGGAGAGGGTCACTGATGTCACCCTTGCAGTCCCAGTCCCTTGTGGCCAGGGCCTGTCTGCTTCATTATGCACTGAACCAACCAGGGCAGAGGGGCTAGAGCAGTGCCTGGCACGTAGCAGGTGGCATCCAGGCACCACCTCGTACTGCCACGCGCCACTTATCGCTGAGGTCTTGTTCTGAGAAATGCGTCGTCAGGTGGCTCTGCCACTGTGAACGTCACTGAGTGTGGTCCCACACGAGATGTGCACCTCCCACCGGCTGTGGG